>JAUELF010207729.1:0-14180 GCA_031471495.1 Clinocardium nuttallii | reverse complement strand
GTATTTCCATTTAACTTGTTTATATGTATATTTTAATCGCAACTTTGAAAAGCATTGTGTAGTCCCTTTAATATAACATCTTCCATGTTTATTTTTGATAGTTGCTACCCCTTTCCTGACTAAAAACATCCATTTCGAGTTACCAGAATTACTCGTGTGTAAATTATAATTAATCGCATCTTAATTAAGTGGCAACACGTACAGATAGTCCTACTCTGTTTTTCGCTTTTTCATCTGATGTGTATTTTGGAACCTTAATTAACCCATTTGATCATAACCGTTCAGGGTTGTTTTCTTCAGGAATGGATTAAAGCCCGAAGATGTCGTTTAAACAACGCTTGGTAATGCCGATATTTGTTAGCCGTATTCAGGTTGATAAGAAGGCCGACGATGAGCTGGAATGGGTCGCCAACCACACCATGTCCAACATCATCATACAGCTCAGCTCGCTGGCTCGACACGCGGAGGATCTGTTTGCCGACTTGTGTCGATCAACTGCTAGTCTTAACCAGCGTGCTGCAAATCTTAATACCAAGATATCACAGGTGGCAGAAAAGGTTTCTCAGTTTGACCCAACAGAAGAGGAAGGTGAGTAAGATTAACATACGACTTTGAACATATTTTGTCAAAAAATAAAAAATCTTCATAATTGAATGGAGAACATTTGACTAAAAGTCAAAAACATTGTGGCAAAAGAAGAAATTGCTCGTTTTGAGCAATTTCTTCTTTTGTCACTGTTTTCAAAAAGCCGTCTGCTAGAGAAACAATAAATTATTACCCTATATTTATGCTAAACAAATGTGTGCTTTTTTCAGCTTCGCAATTCATTTATACTCAAACGGGTTTTTTTATGAAAAGTTTATTCAATCAGCTGATGAATTGATATCATGCGAACAGCGCTGTTCCAGGAATTGGTTCGAGATTAATGATATTTTTGAATGATCACATGTTTGATTCATCGCGAGTCTATTGTATTATTTTGTTATGAAAAGCAATGAGCTGATAAAATCATGTCAAGCAAGCAGTGCAGCAGCAGCTCGTTTGAGAAATCAGCTGCTCGTGAACTCTGTTTTCAAAAGAAAGTTCCAGGAATTGGTTCGAGTTTAATGATATATTCGAGTTATCACCTGTTTGAGGTGTCGAGAGACTATCGGATCCGATTGTTAACTGCATCACATAACCCAACGTACAATTCAATATTCATTTCATTCTATGGGATGACCAATATTCACGGAAGACTTCTTATGTCTAAATCGTGTTTATCCCTTTCCCACATACAGCAAATCTGCACCAGACGACGTTGAAAACATAGTGACGAAAACCTGAAAAATCTCCAGAAAAGATAGCTTAATTGCTTTTATTGAAGTTGAAAATATTGTAGCCAAAGAAAAAATTGCTCATCATAAGCAATTTTAACATTTGTCCACAATGATTTCAAAAGTCGTCTTCTGCTATTGCAACTAGATGCGTCTGCAGATGGGAAGGGGTTATATAAAAGTACCGATTGTTTGTCATACAATCCCTTATCGAGAACGGGTTTCGATCTAAGATCGGTCATACCAAATTAAACACCGTAGTGATGGCTTAGATCATTGACACCTCGTGTGTTACGACTGATGTCAGGACTTTTATCAGAATAAATGATAATTTACACAGAAAAAGCCGTGGCATAATATAAATAATGTTGAAAGCGTCGTAAAATACCATTCAACCAAGAACAACACAAACCTTATCGATGCTTTTTGTGCACGAGGTATCTCTTTTAGAAGAAAAATTTGAATTCCCAAAAAATATATTATGCACACTGTATAGAAAGGAAATATTGCTGAATATAATAAGACTCCAAATAAAACAAATAAACAAAGGTACAAGGAAATCTTACGTCGTCGCTTTACGAGCACCGGAGATCCTGTTCAGGGTGGTTTTCAGCGCAGTTAGATCAGGGTTTTCTCTGTTCTGTTCGCAGACGAACGCGTATTCATGTGACCACTGTGAACATTTATGACAATTATAAAACTAAACCCCCACAGATGTTACAAGTATATACTAGTAGACGTAATTTGAATGCCATACATTTTAAAACTTCTAAAAGTCAGTTTCGTGTGTCATATCTCAAAAATGATCTTTTACTGATCTTAGTTTATTTTACCGGCAGTTCTCCTACACGAGGTACAGAAACGAAGTCAATATAAAAGTACAGAACAACATGACCAACAGGTGGTTTCCAGAATCACCATGTCGCAGGCTATACAGGATCTCTACAACATGTGTGCAAGGCCTCCACCATTGGATAAACTCAATATGTATAGGTAGGATTGTTATGCACTTTGGTATCGCAAACACTCGAATTAGAAATGGACCCTGAAATTACATCGAAATATCGACGTATTCGATTGATCGCTGTAGTTTTTTTTCTTAATGTAAATATATTTGAGCGGGCGCGCGAGAAAACCTACATTATGGACACTTTTCGCCTCCTGTGGAGTTTCTGTTTCAGGAATCACTTCTCTATATCTCTATCCCCCTGAAACGGGATATGTCAGCCCGGATCAGTCTGCGCGGACAGCGGAGGATGATCTGATCGATACATTACGCAGATGATATTATGTTGGTTTTCTCGCGGGATGGCTTATAAATGTATTATATAATGAGATGTGTTAAAATCATATAATAAAAAGAACAGCACAAGTCCCGTGTGTTAGAATGAGCAACAAGAACCGCTGCTTTGATGTTCCGTCCCAGAATCAGTTCGAGTTAAAGGCTGTACTCGAGTTGTCGCTTCGTTTAATATAAACTTATCCACCTTTTCCTTAATACATAGTACACGATGCATAGAATGCAAAAAATATGAAAGGTGGTATGAGAATTAAAGTCACGTCTCATAGGATAGCCAAACATTCAAAGTTTAGTTATAAATTATCTCTGAATATGAGAAAGCAACAACCTCAGCTGATAAGATAAAAACCCATTCACAAAACTCTAATAATGAGTCACTAGAAAACCAGCATTTTGCACTCGGCGCAATATATCGATCCAGATCAGCCTGCGCAGTCCCCGCAGGCTGATCCGGGCCGACATATTTTGGGTCAGGGGTATCAACAGGAGGCGAATAGTGTCTGTATGGTTTAGCGGCTTCGCCTTGGGTAACAGTATCTTCATCAATATGTACTGTCACACTGCAAGCCATGCAATATTTATATAATGCGACATGCGTCACTCGTTTTCCACCAATGTGCAAAGTATATGTGGAAAAGCAGCCAGTTGCTTGGGAATATTGTTGTGTGGAGTTCTAGGAAACATGAGTAGGTGAATTGGACGCCTTGATATGACTGAGAAATTGTTAAAAACGGCGTTAAACCTTAATCAATCAATCTGTCCGGTTTAGCCTGCGCGGTTTGTTTTATTTGATCTGGGTCGATTCTTTACGCAGAGTCCACAATGGTAGGTTTTCTCATGGAACGGCACATACATGTAGTACATTTTACTTAAAACAGAGATGATGGGAAGGACTGTATGAAGTACTACACAGACCCCTCATACTTCTTTCAACTCTGGCTTCTATCCATACAAGAGGATATAGAAAAGAAAAAAGACCTAAAAAAGAAAAGAGGAAAAGCCAAAAAGGTAACGAAGCAAGGGCAAAACACATTATATGGCAGCTCTAAGAGATGCCCTTTTTTACATTCAAGTTAGCTAGTCACACGACAACCCGCCCCCGAAAGCAGATAGTTATACAATAAATATACAAGCATGCTGGAAATGTCTTTAGAAGCGACTAAACAGTATTCAATTTAATCCCAAATATCATTAATTAAAAAATAAAGGATAAATCCCTGTAACTCATTATTTCCAAATAAGGCATCTAAACATGTTTTTTACTGCTAAATGTTCAAAAAGACTTGTCATATGTAGTGCCATTTGGTGTGCACACCATGCGCGAATATCACCTTAACCTGGACACTTGACACAATAAGGTTTCTGTGTTTACATACGACGTAAAACCGTGCATAGAAGAAAGTCGATTTCGATTTTTTTCGCCGAAAGAATTTTAAATTTGTATGTGTTTGAGTGCCTGTATAAATGTAACGTATATTCTTTTGTTAAAACCCCCCAAACATATTGATATAACATATTGGATATTTATTTTACAAGAGGCAAAGCTAAAATAAGGCTTGCAATCGGATCCTTCCGCCACTACTGAGCATGATAACATGTATGTCAACCGGGTGTCTCCGGCCATCTCACGGTAGTTACAGTTATTACGAAGTTATTCACACATGAAATTTGTCTTTTGTTGTATTCCATAAGAATTGGGGAACTATTTTACTGTGCGCACATTTTTTTGTTGCGGCTGTGCGGTCAACCTCCGTTGAAAACGTTCGTCCACATTAGTCTGGTTAAACAAAACCTAAATTGTTCAGGCTTACTTTGAAAACATCGAAACTAAGAATCTTATACAATAATTTTGAAAATGAAAGGAAAACATGTAGGAAAATGTGGAATTAATAATTCCCTATTCCTACAAGCATTGTCCACGGCGGAGTCGCCTATAGGGGAGAAACGGTAAATATACATGTATTTCGCTTCAAATGTGATGTGATGTGCTAACAATAACATTTCTGCATAAACCGTTCTTCCAGCAAAAGAGGACTGTACAAGTAAAACCTAAAGATGTGACGTCATTAAGAGAAAGAAACAAACATAGAGGCATGGGCGCTGAGTTTGTCAATGACGTGGTACACAATATTCCAAATGGAGGCGCGGCTTCTGGACAAAACCAACAGACGTTGACCGTTAACGGGGACTTTCCGCCGCCTACAGATTCAGATATATTTCCTCCAACTGCAGCAGATGACAACTATCCACCACCACCTCCCGTGATTAACCAATATAGTCTTGATGAAGACCTTCCCCCTCCCCCTCCTCCGCCGCCGTTTGAGGAGAATCGGTCCGCACCTCCACCACCTCCACCTTTAAGTATGGTGTCACAAGGAACGCCCGATTCAAAACCATTGATGACGTCACATAGACCGGCTCCTCCCCCTCCACCGACTGTCAATGGGGCAACTGCCCCGCCACCGCCACCACCACTTGTTGTAGGCACAGAACCACAGAAAACTCAAGTTATTCAAAAACCAGATAGAGGAGATCTGCTATCACAAATAAAGGACGGTAAGTTGTATAAATTGTATTTGAAAGTTCTCAGCGTTACGCGGTATAGCGAAGAATGTTTTGTCTTAGCATTTACGAATACACATATGTGCAAGTGATCGCCGTGCGATAGCTGGGTAAATAAGAGTGCTTATATATTTTACATCGATTGCGAAACAAGCTTTACGCGTATATTAGTCAAGCTCGATGTCTACTTCCTGGAGACATAACCAGTACTCGCGCCGGTTGTGTTGAAAAATCCCAAAGGTAGAACCGGCTCATCACGGGATTCGAACACCTGACCTTTGGTACGAGAGGCCGACGCTGTACCACTGTCTTCCACAAGAGTTCAACTTCTCACTATGGATTCAATTATTTAAAAAAACATTATACCAAACGCAAGTTACTCCAACCACAGTGTGTATAATCTTGCTACAGTATGCAATTGCAGCCCAACGACAGCAGTCAGATTTATATTCGGGGTCATTGTCATTGCGTTCATATAACTTCAGGAAACAAGACATTGAAGAAGATGGAGGAGCGACAACACCAAGAAAAGCCTCAAGATGTCCACTCAATGATGACCCAACTCTTTGTGGCCCGCCGACAAGCATTGGAGGACTCAGACTCAAACGATGACGGGGACTATGATGATGACGACGATGAAGATTGGGATGACGATTAACCTTTTACCACTTGCATGCATCTGCAGCAGACCACCTTTAAAAACGTTGTGACGAAAGGAGAAATTGCCCTTATTAACCCTTTCCTATAGGCGCATTTTGACGCGTGTGCAGGAGGCGACTTTTGAAAACATCGTGACAAAAGGAGAAATTGCTCGTTTTTCCTTTTGTGTCACAATGTTTTCAACTGTTTTTAGTCATACTACCTACAATTATATACATTTTCCATACTTTTGTCTAGACGTTTCCAGTCATGTGATGTATGTGGGAAAGTGTTAAAGAGCAATTTCTTCTTTTGTCAGTGTTTTTATCTATATCTTATAATCATATTTTCGAAGTTGTCTGCTGCAGATTTCGTCGTTTGCGGGTAAGGATTTACAGTTATCAAGAGGTATTGTGACCATTGTTCCGGAAAGTGATTAGCTGAGATGTGTTTCCTGGTACTGCACCACATTTGAGCCGTTCCACAAGAAGAACAACATTGTGGACTGCGTAAAGTATCCACACAGATGGGCCTAATCATGCCACACAGGCTAACCCGTGCAGACACTTTTCGTCTCCTGTGGATTTTCTAGTTAATAATGTTGGTTTGTTCGTGGAAAGGCTCGTTTATTGTGGTGTGAGGAGTTCAATGATTCTCCTTTACAGCCATGTCTTCAAATACTGTCTGCTGAATATGTTTCCTCATACGAGAAGAAAACCATGGTTTTGTATGAGAAATTGGTGACCACATGCAAGGGACACAATTGTGACGATGTTAAAAGGGCACCTGACCAACTTATTCCTTTCTCACGTACATGCACTTGCTGACGCCTCTGCAGCAGGTGGCTTTTGAAAACATCGTAACAAAAGGAGAAATTGCTCATATTGAGCAATTTCTCCTTTTGTCACAATTTGTTCAACTCTATACAACAACTATACTTTCATTTATTGAGATTTTCAATAACTTTTGTGAAATATTTTCAAATACATCTACTGCAGATGTGTTGAATGCAGAAAAAGGCTTAAACGTTTTATGGCATGATGAGGAGAGCTGAAATATTCAATATTAAATATTTATGTAAGAAAAAATTTAAAATTATAAAAGCCACAATAATAAATTTATCAATAATTTATTTAACAAATATTATTATCACAGTCGTATTTATGTTTTATTTTCAACCTACAGATAAAATCAATGTTCTAAGACAGAGTACAACATATCACAGAGAAGGTTCATTGAAAGCTATTTTCTCCTGTTCAACCCAGTGTTCAACATGGTCCTGGAGAAATGTCATTTTATCAGTGTAAAGGCAACATGTCAGAACTAATAGGAACAAGGTACTTAACTCTTTCCCTCATATAGACGCTTTCTGTCACCTCTGCAGCAGACAGCTTTTTGAAAACATAGTGACAAAAGAAGAAAAATTTCTCCTTTTCTACAATGTTTTCCATTTTAGTCTTAGGTTATCCATTCAATTATAAAGATTTTCTGTTTTTAAAAAAAATATGTCCACAGTGTCGTCTGCTGCAGAATTGTCATATGAGGGAAAGGGTTAAGTATCAAGGGCAATACCGATGACCCCTACAGGTTAGGGGATAAAACTCCATTAACATGAGTCATATTTTGAAGTGTAGTCCCTACCTTGAAATGTGACCTTGACCTTCAAGCCAAAAGGTAAAAATGTATTATGTTCATAATCTCCTCATTGTCCACCATGAAGATACCAAGTTTCTAGATTTAATTCAGATAAGTTTTGCCCATCAATTAATCAAGATTCTTTCATTTAAACCTTCAAGCAATTCAAGATATTATAATTGTCACATTTTTTTTTCACATACAAAGTTTCATGAACTTGGCTTGCAAGTTATCACACAATCTACAAATATCAAATTTGTTACGTTAGCCCTTGAAGTAAATGTTTTACTACAATGTATTATCTACTTATTACCTACCCTCTGTGTACATATACAGTGTCATGAATCTAGCATTGGTTTTGTTTGAGTTGCTGCATAATCAAGTTCTTAGACAGATTTGACCTAGTGACCTAGTTTTTAAAAATGTGGCTTCCAGAGTGTTAACAAGATTTTCCTTTTTGACCTAGTGACCTAGTTTTCGACTGGACATGACCCAGTTTCGAACTTGTCCAAGATTTGATGGAGATAAATGTTCTGACAAACTTTCATGGTGATTAGATGCAACATGTAGTCTGTAAAGTGTTAACAAGGGCAAATGTTGATGACGGATGGACGCCGGACAACATGTGACCCCAATAGTTCACCTCGCATAGAGACATTAAATTCCCAGAGCTTGATGAATTTAAACCTTTACCCGACACAGAGGAAATTTGATGTCTCTGCTGTGGAGAACTATTGAAAACATTGTGGACAAAGGAGAAATTCCTGGAAAAGAGCAATTGCTTACTCTCCTACACACGTTTACACTCTTGATTTAACTAATACTTTCAAATGTCCACATGTGACAACTTTTGCCTCAGATAGTCTCCTATAGAAAAAATAATTGCATCAGCAGGTATTTTGTCTGACAATAAATTAGCTGTTATTAAGCAACTGGCAGCCTTTTTTTTCAAAGACTCAATAGTCAACTGGTGGGCTTGTCTTAATGATTGTGTGAGATTTGTGAAACTGCTGAACAGAAAATACTTAAACCTTTCCCACATACAGACACTTTCTGACGCCTCTGCAGCATGATGAGCACATTTTCCTTTTGTCATAATGTTTTCAACTCAATTTAGTAATTAAACACTAAATTATGGAGAATTTACATGTTTTTGCCCAAATGTTTCGAAGTTTATTGTATTTGGGAAAGTATTAAACCTTTTCCACATCCAGATGCTTGTGTCTGCTGCAGAACTATTTTATGTGGGAAAGGGTTAATAATTAAAGCACAGAGATAGTAAACAGCACAATTCATATTTTTTATTAAGAACTAGATCATAGACTGAAATTTACAAGAATTACGCATAATTATGTCTTTCTAACCCTTTCCCTCATATAAATGCTTGTTCACACCTCTGCAGCATGATGTGCAATTTCTCCTTTTGTCACAATGTTTTCAACTCAATTTAAAAATCAAATTCTAAATTATGGAGAATTTCAACGTTTTTGCCCAAATGTTTGTTGTCTGCTGCAAATTTATTGTATGTGGGTAAGCGTTTAATGCTTTTGTCTGCACAGAACTGTTGTTTTTGGGAACGGGTTAATAATTTTAAAGCACAGAGAACGTAAACAGCACAATTCATATTTTTATGAAGAACTAGATCATGTACTGAAATTTACAAAAATTACGCATCATTATGTCTTTCTGCACCCCGCTTAAACTATCAAAACAAAGAAAGAAAAAGACGAAATGTGTTTTCAAAATCTAACAAGAAAATAGGCTACCGTCATCATCAAAAACAATGTGTAATTATAATCCAAGTTAGAAACCCTAATACTTGCACTTTACGACAAAAAGGATAATTTGTTTTATTGGGGTTTTACGCCGCTATCAACATTATTTCAGTTATATCATGGCGACAGTTCACTTATTCATGATCCCTGGTTAACAAACCAGTACTAGGCTAGAAAATGTGCCTTGCCCAAGAGCACTCCACCATGACCATATTGGTGCAACCGGGGATCAAACCTTGGACACCTTGTTTCGAATCCCTGACGCTAACCATTCAACCACAGGGGATTACAAAAAGGATAAAAGAAAGAAACTGTAATATTAACCCTTTCCCTCATATAAACGTTTTTTGCCACAATGTTTTCAACTCATTTCAGTAATTATACCAACATTTATAGAGCTTTTCCGTGTTTTTGTCTAGATGTTTTCAAAGTCGTCTGCGGCAGATATGTCATATGTGGGAAAGGATTAAACCGAACGCACATCCAAAGAATGAGGATGATACGTCCAATTCTCAAAATTCATGTTTTTTACCCAAACAAATATGGTCACACTTAGCATCTTCAGCATACAATGTGAAGAAGGGTATTAGATGCAACTATTATAAAAGTTTGAACGTGCTAGCACTTATAAGAGAAAAAAAAAAAAAGAATATTTAATATTGCGCTTAATGCAAATGTTTGACAATGCCACTGTCATCCCCAGAAAAGCAACGTCTTAGCCTCGATTTCGCTAATTCATCGCATCGAGACAAAAACAATTTCAAGGGAGATAATTCTATTGGATTTTTCCATTAGAAACCAAAATATTGGGAAAAATACAGAATTGATTATCTCATACACTTGTATTAGAATCTTCCAATTTAAAATTGTATTACTCATTTTTTAGGTTCAAGTAAATAAAGAATCCTTTGTCTAAAACCTTTCACTTTAAAACGGCCTCCAATTGACTTGCGAGTCATCCATGATCATTTGAGTCTGGAGTCATCCAACGGATTAGTCACCACAGATTCGTGAATCATTATAAATAACGGAACATATGTCAAGAAATCCAGCAGGTCTAATGCTGGAAGATGTGCTAGTTTCTCTCGACACTCGAGTTCATGTTCTATACTAACACCACCAGCACGTAACTCTACACAGAGCTGGTCTAATGATATACAGTTTGAGTCTTTATCAACATTGCACTCCCATAGTGTCTGAAAATAGAAGGTAATTTATCATGAATCTAAATCTATGCATTAACCCTTTGCCATATGTAGACGCTTTCTGACACCTCTGCAGAAGAAATCTTTTGAAAACATTGTGGCAAAAAGAGAAATTGCTCCTTCTTTTTCGACAATGATTTCAACTCTTTTTGATAACTCTCATTTATGGAATTTTCATGTTTTTGCCAGTATGTTTTCAAAGTTGTCTGCTGCAGATTTGTTGTATGTGGGAAATGGTTAAGTTTAACATTTTTCTACATACATAAACTCTGCAAGGGGAGACTTTGAAAACATCTGGGTTAAATATGGAACACATCTTGCCCTTTCCCACTTGCAGACGCATTCTGACACCAATGAAGCAGACGACTATTGAAATCGTTGTGGTAAAAGGAGAAATTGCTCATAATCAGTAAATTGTCTTTTGCCACAATGATTTCAACTTTATTTAATAACAATGCTTTCATTTACAGAGATTTTCCATATTTTTTACTTAGATGTTTTCAAAGACATCAGCTGCAGATGTGTTGTACATGGGAAATATTTAAATGTGAGGATAATTATATAGATTTGAAAATATTGTGGCAAAAGGAGAAAGTTCATTATAAGAATTTCCTTGATTTTACAACCCTTTTTTCCCCCAAAAGTTGTTTGTCGCAGGGCAAAGATGGTCCTGTATTTTGACACTATTATAAAATTGGAAATTTAAGAGAAAATAGCATGGCCTTCAAGGTAGATAATATTCATAATCAGGTTAGTAGCACCAGAGGAGAAGATACTATACTCTATAGATACACCCAATGGTCGTGATGTTTTGGAAACTATCAAGATTGCTTGATGCCATGGCAACAAGTGTTCTGCAATCAGTGCATAGAAGAAATACTTTGATAGAATGATACCCAAATGAATAGTAATGTAAAGTATTAACCTTTTCCCTCATATAGACGCTTTCTGACGCCTCTGCAGCAGACGGCTTTTTGAAAACATAGTGACAAAAGAAGAAATTGCACAAAAGCAATTTCATCTTTTGCCACAATGTTTTCCACTTTTTGTCATAGGTTATCCATTCAATTATGGAGATTTTCCATATTTTGACAAAATATGTTCAAAGTCCTCTGCTGCAGAATTGTCGTATGAAAGGGTTAATCATTTTGTCCATTTGTTTACGAGGACATGTATCTTAAAATTGTTAACACATGAGAGACACTGCGACCACAAGACATCTAAACTTTGAGTACAATTGAGTTTAACATTTACTATTTTGGCATAACACTGTATGTATAAACAACATAATATTTTATTGATATTTTTAAGGCATACAGTTGTTCACTATCAATATTTTACGTTTGAGAGACCATCCATAAGAAAAGGTATGATGGATCTTGTGAACCTTGCAGTTCTAGATCAGCTTTTGCATCTGCAGTTAGATCTACATCTCCAGCGTTCACATAGTACTTTCATAAGCTTGTTAGAAGCTTTCTTTCAACTTTTATTGATTCTGATAAGACGGAACAGAGCAATTCTAACTTTGTGATTGTCTTAAGTTCATTACGTCATTGTCCTCAACGTTTTTTCCGGGGATTTTGTACTAGCATTCAACTGAGAAGTAGTGAAATATTTTCTGATGTCTAAAGATTAATTGAGTCCTTGGTAGCATTTGTTAACCCTTTCCCACATACAACAAATCTGCAGCAGACGACATTGAAAACAATCATGCAAAAACATGCAAAATCTCTATAATTGAGCAATTTCTCATTTTGTCACAATGTTTTCAAAAGTCATCTGCTACAGATGCGTCAAAATGCAAGTGGGAAAGGGTTAATGCTTCAGACCGCAAACTTCGGAGACCTGAGTATACAGGTTGATCTGAACCTACACTGTTAACAAAAGCCAGCTATTACCTTTTCATATGAATAGAAAATTACACTTTATTCCTCTGTACAATATATTGCCGAGTCCCGATTGTACAGTCGGTAACGACGCCGGGTGTCAATCCAGGGGTTGTGAGTTCGAATCCCAGCTCAGCCAACTTTCTTTCCAACGTTTGACAAAAGTCAATGTGACATGCGTCATTCGTCTTCCACCAATGGGCTAAATCTATGTGGAAAAGCAGCCAGTTATTTGGGAAGATTGTTGTGTGGAGTTCTGGTGTGAGAAAACCAGGAAACACATGAGTAGGTGATATGACTGAGAAATTGTTAAAAACGGCGTTAAACCCCAATCAATCAATCTATACAATATAACCATTAATAACCATTATATAGAGAAGTATGGAGAAAGTAACAAAGATACTCACTTTACACTTGAACATCTTCATTTCCAACTGTTTAAAATCCATCTTGCCTATGTAATTTTTCATCCATGTACTGAAATAAAAACAAGAGATATGTCGGGTGGAAACAAATTTAAAACTTAACACATTCCCACATACATTCTGATGCCTCTGCAGCGGATAACCTTTGAAAACATTGTGACAAAAGGAGAAATTGCTCTTGATGTCATTATTTCCTTTATATCATGACAACAGTTCACTTAAACAAATGAGTACTAGGATAGAAAATTGTGCTAGGGCATGTTTATTAACAGATCAGAATTATTTGAAAAATCGTGGTAAATTTGTGACAAATCATTTTCAAATTGAACATGTACCTTTGGACAAGAAGATTTTTAAAGTTTTTGACATTTTCCCTCTTTTTGTTACCTAAGCAACCAAAGTTCTATATGAAATTTAATTCTTTGATACAATAGGTCCATGGGTTACAAAGAAGTTGTTGTATGAAAATGTGAACAGACAGACAGATGGACAGATGATGACAATAATGATGATCACAAAAGCTCACCCACACTTTGTGCTCCGTAGAGCTAACAAGTTATATACGGTTGTAAGATGCTAAATAACTTACTCTAAGTGAGATATTCTCTGTGATAAAGCTGCAAGCACAGAAAACATTTTGAAGTCAGCACCATGGGTGATTTGGTATCCTGTTAGTTCCAAAACCTGAAAAATGTTGCATCATCATGATCAATGTATCTTATACCAAGTAATTTAACCCTTTGCCAGATATGGCAAATCTGCAGCACACGACTTTGAAAAACATGTAGGCAAAAATATGGAAAATCTCAATAAAACAGTGTTTAAATATTGAATAAAATTGAAAACATTGTTGCAAAACGAGACATTGCTCATCATAAGCAATTTATTCTTGGGCCATAATGTTTTCAAAATTTGTCTGCTATATATGCTTCCAAATATGTCTGCAGGTGGCAAAAGGGTTAATAATAATATATAATATACACAGTGACATATTATATGTCTAAACAGTGTCTGTCAAAAATAGGTCTTCGCATAAAAGGGTTTAGGGAAAAAAACATGTTAAACTGCAATCTTATTTGATTTTTATTTTTAGTGATACTTATTTTGTAGGCAGATGGTGAAGATTAAGATGAGACTGAGTTTTTCATTTTTTGCATAATGCAATAAAACCCTTTTGTCCAATTTCATACAACAATTCTGCAGCAGAAGTCTGAAAATATCTAGGCAAATTTATGAAAAATTCTCTAGAAAGTATAAGCTTTAAGATAAACTACATTGTAGAGTACTAATTGACTCTTTAGACATAAAAAATAATGATGTTAGAAACTACGGTAGATCACAAAGTAGGAAGGCCCTAAGGTATATAATGTGAAATAAATAACACCTGTACATAGTAATGATACTCTTGACACAAAGGCCAGATTTGCCAAGTAATCA
>JAUELF010207627.1:0-14184 GCA_031471495.1 Clinocardium nuttallii | reverse complement strand
GTCCCTTTTGGATGACATACATCATATACTGTCTTTGAATTAACAAATAGTTAAAGGCAATAAAGATTACATAAAATAGACAATTTGTTCCGACTGGAGTTGGCAAGACAATTTATCTTACTTCACTAAATAAGTGGTTGGTAAACTTCAAAAACAACCAAATTATTAATCAAGACTAACGTATCTTATGTATGATAAAGTCAAAAGATAATATTATATAGTATTGTGATCTTTTGGTTTGGATAAGAGACCCGGAGAAAAGCAACAGTATCTATTCAAACCTTCCAGAATATCTTATGTAAGACTGCACTGCCAGGAAGATATTTGAGTTCTCACCGTCACTCAGATGATTTGAACCATATAGTAAAATATTCAAGTTTAATGGGTGGTATATTCTAAGTTGTCGAAATAGTAGAATCTAAAAAAGAAATGTTCACAGTCTTCTAACCCATAACCACAAACGCACATTCCGTAGTTGTATAAGTGGTTATTGTACAGGTCAAATTTTAAGTCACTGCATTTATTGCGAAGACGAAGATTGGGCGTGCTTGCACCGGTTCGCTTTTATCTCAACGGTTTGCATGTGCTAAAAACCCTTATGAACTGAAATACAACTAGATTATGAGAATCAGTTTTCTTTCAGGGGGAATAACTTCCCTGTTGTTGTCGTTTAGTTGCTGTACGGTGTAAAATAGTAATCTTTATGGATTATTCTTCCAGCACTGTGTAACAGTAAGAAGTGTTTGAATGGAGGAAGTCTCGATACCGGATCGTGTACATGTACGTGCAGGCCTCCTTTCACAGGGGATATCTGTCAACTAGGTAGGTTATTAATCGGAATATAATAGGGACACACAATAAAGGCTGAATTATATATCCGCGAAAATCAACCTTAACGTAATTATTGCACGTGATTGACTCATTAAGTGTTGTTTCATGCCGCTGTCAACAGTGTTTCAGTTATATTACGTCTTCCCCAGGGTAAGTTACCAGTTAGTTACTGGTCCGTTTATCCTGCCACCCGCGAGTCAGTCAGTAATGCTAACCCCGAAACCCTGGGCACCAAGAAGGGCAGCAATTACTACCATTTTTAAAGTGTTTCATATGACGCGGTCAGGACTCGAACCAATGACCTTCCGCACCCGAGACAGTTGAAGATACTGCTTTCCAGAAGTTTCTTGAAACCTTCTATGACTAATCGACTTACAGTGCAGAGCCATATTAGACGTCCCACGAGAAAACCAAAACTGTGGACTTTGTGTTAAGTATCGACCCGGATCAGCCTAAGCATGGATTTTTTGTTTCGGGAATCGTTACTCTATAAGCCTGCGCGGACTGAAAGAATAATTATTGAATAAAGTTTAAAACATTGTGTCAAAAGGAGAAATTGCTCACTCTGAGTATGTTTTTCTTTGTTACACTTTTTTTCAAAAATCGTCTGCAGTAGATGCGTCAAAATGCGTATGTATGTGGGAAAGGGGTTTAGATAACATAACTAGTTCACAATGTTTAAAAGATAGCTCTCTCTAGTTAAGAGCTAGCTCTTAGTCTTTAGCGATATATCAATGACATTGAGTAATATCTCTAAGTCCTTAAGCGATATATCTAAGTCCTTTAGCGATATATCAAAGTCCTAGAGTGATATCTCTAAGTCCTTTAGTGATATATCTAAGTCCTTTAGCGATATATCAAAGTCCTAGAGTGCTATAGCTAAATCCTTGAGTGATATATCTAAGTCCTTAAGCGATCTATCAAAGTCCTTGAGTGATATCTCTAAGTCCTTTAGTGATATATCAAAGTCCTTGAGGTGATATCCCTAAGCTATTGAAAGATATATCTAAGTCATTAAGTGATATCTTTAAGTCCTTAAGTGATATCTCTAAGTCCTTTAGCGATATATCGTAAGTCCTTGAGTGATATATCTAAGTCCTTGAGTGATATCCCTAAATCCCTAAGTGATATCTCTAAGTCATTAAGCAATATCTCTAAGTTGTTAATATATATAGCCAAGTCCATAAGACATATCTCTATTAACAATTTCTAAATAGTGAAACGGGTTTCCATACATTTCAGCCCAATGCCCGGTGAATGGAGACCCGAGGTTTTGTAGCTATTGGCCAGAGAGATATTGCGATTTGTACCACAACGTGCCGGAGGAGTGTCCCTTTAAGTGTGGTATATGTACAGACCGGACCAACCCTGCGGCAGCCAACACCAGTGGGGCTTAAACCTCCTACTTCCTGACTGGGAGTATTTAGCGACTTTGAAGCCCCGTACTTCATACACTATATATAATATTACATTATATTATGATGTAGATTACCCTAGTCTAGGTAGGAAGAGACGTGTATAACTGTTGTATAATTATCGTCACGAACCTTATAGACTTGTATAGATTGAGACTCTTTATTGATCATGGCAGGGACGTAGATAAGCTATGTCTCTGATCATGGTATGGTGGGATATACGTTAAGAAACATTACTTTATATATGAAATGTGTTGCAAAAGCAAGAACATATTTACAAATAAGTTGAAATTAAAATTAAAGTTGAATTATTGAGGTTGTTTGTTTTACATATGATACTATTATAGAATCATTGAACCATTACAAATAAGTGGAAATTAAAAAAAAAGTTTTTTGTTTTACATATAATACTATTTAAAGAGTCATAGAACCATTGAAAAAAGTTGAAATTTGTAATTAAAGTTAAAATGTTGAGTTTGTGTCTTATGTATGATTTTATTTATAGATTCGTTTCCCTTTTCTAACAAAGTTTCAAATAGCACATGCTCTAAACGCACCATAACGCGGCTGCATGTGAGAAACGGTAACATACCGATGTCAGTACCAATTTGTAAATATCCATTATGTGTTTATTAAATTATACATTGAAATATGTGTATCACGAAGTATTAAAAGATACATGTATACAAGGAATGTGTTGTTGTTTTTTTCTTACTTTGGCAAGTTTAATTTCTAGGCATTTATAAATTAATTAACGCTTTTTGACGCATATGCATTTAAACGACTTTTGAAAACATTATGACAAAACTATACCTTCATTTCCATTTTCAGTATATGTTTTCAAAGTTGTCTGTGGCAGATGTGTTGAATGTGGGAAAGAGTTAACCTGATTGAGCTGTGAGAAAGTTAGATATCGTCCCAACGAATGAGCATTTACATTTACATCACGGAATATAATCCCCAATGTATTCATTAATGCTCCAAAGATATTAAAGTTGACCTAACAATAAACGACTTAACGGAGGCGGACGCGTTGCCACAATACAGCCAAGGCGGTCAAAAGTAAATCTAAATGATGCACATCAATGCTCCAAAGGTATTAAAGTTGACCTAACAATAAACCGTCTTAACGGAGACGGACGCTTTGCCACAACACAGCCAAGGCGGTCAAAAGTAAATCTAAAGGATGCACCTTACGTGCAAAGAGTCCTAACGAATGAGCAATTTCATCAGAAGGGGGTATACAGCTTTGTTCCACACAATATCTCTCATACAACCAAACCCTATTAATGATACGATTATTTTGAGTACCCACATCATAGGTTAATATGGTCAAATAAAGATTTTAGAACATGCAATACGCCACTTATCCATAGCCCTGTGGAATATCACCATAATTGACTCATCAATGCTCCAAAGCTATTAAACTTAACATAACGATAAGCCGTCTTGTAACGAGGTCATATAAATACACACGGTGTACAAATACCTTTAAGATTAATCTGAATGTCGTATCCTGTGTATCAAAAAATTCAAACGAATGAGTATTCTTTCATCTCTGAAACCGACCCCAGATCCATGGAAAAGCAAAGTTGTCCACGCCCATTGCATCGCTCTCTTCCCAAGTAGTTCACGTAAAACATGGTATACTGCAAAACCTTTACCTGAAATGGGATGTCTTGTGTAATATGCTTTTAGTATACAGTGGTTGAGTAAGATATAAAATGCAAATAATATGTTCCTGTTTATACAAGTATGAAACCGTTGCAGAATGATTACACAACCTTTTCAAAAGGTGTGTGCGGCAGTGGCAAATGAATCGTATGTGGCTGGGGAAAAATTAAGAGAGCCTCGACATGTCTTAAATATGAGAATCAAATCAAATACATACTAAGATTAGAATACATGTATACATATATACATACTTTCTCAAATGTTTCGTAAAGCCATGCATAGCAGAACAAAAGATAACAACAACATTTAATACAAGCCGATTTTGAATCAATATGTTTACAAATAACAAATTATACAAGGCACTGAAATCTGTGTTAATTTGTTGTTAATGTTATTCAGAAGTTTAATGTGAGATAAATTTGTAGGAAAAAGGTTTTTAAATAAATATAGTATATATATAGTTCTTATCTGAAATTGTGTTAGTAGTCCTATTTTGTGAAAGATAATAGACGATTCATTGCAAAACGAGCCTTAATTAAACCAGTGCCGCCTTCATAAGCCCGGGACAGATCAGTTCTTCTCTTTAAGAGATATGTGTGATTTTGTTAAAAAAATAATTCAAACCGAGTTATGTCAAACAACGCATATCTTGATCAGACCCTCTATGTACTTTAGAACAGATACGACCGTCTGTGCTGTAACGTCCCCCTTATCTCACCCCGTGTCCTATTTGTAATGGTACAGTCTACATACAAGTTCATGGCCATTTAGTGTGCTATCTATCGACATTTTAAACTATACTTTGGATTTAATTGCGGAAACTAACATCAAATGAGAATGAGCGGAGAACAGTATAATCGAGTGTGTCGACTTGTATTAGTCTTCACTGTTTGTCAATTATGGATTCAACATGTTTCAGCAGCAGGAGGTAAGTTAATTAAACCGTCCCCACATACAGACGCTCTCTGACGTCTCTGCCGCAGACGACTTTTGTAAACATTGTGACTAATGAAAAGAATGGTCACACTAAGCATTTTTTCATTTTTGCCACAATGTTTTTTCAACTCTTCTCAATAAATCAACTCTCATGCATAGAGACATTCCATAATCATGCAAACACTATGTTCGTCTACTGCCGATTTAGGCTAAAATGTTTTAAGTCGAATGATCACCATCTTCACTTACAACAAATCTGCAACAGACGACTTTGAAAACACAAAGGTTAAAATATCGCCATGCAGCCATCCAGGATACATCCGACGTGGTTTCTGTAAGCGCAGATACATTCGTCTGCGTATCCATGCTATAACCTCCATTTTTGCACTATTTTCCAGAATCGTATTCAAATTTCCTGGCGAATAGTGTATTAACACGTTCACAGTGTGGGACATGCATATTATTGAGTCGCGAGTATTGACTCTCTGATTTTGCATCTTTTAAACTATTTAGGTCTATGTCATAGAGCATTCTAACTTCGTGACTATCCTAAGTTAGTAACATTATTTTATTACATTTCTATCCATCAAAGATAAGGATATCTCGGTGAAAGAAAATTCCTAATCGTTGATTTACATTTAATTAACATCAGTGAATTAAACCAGGGATCTTATATAGAGTCCCTGATAAACTACCTATAATCTCGTACACAAATGCGCATGCGTGCCCCTCCATTTTTCCACGGACTATTTTAAGACTGACGTCTTGCAGGTAGACTCCTCCCACTTTCCACATAGATGTAAATTAGGCTACGCCTCATCCGAAAATAATGCGCAAAGTAGGTACAAAGACAAATAATAATCCCCAGTAAACATAAAATTTGGTGGAAGACGCGTAATGAAAAAAATAATGAATAACAATGAAATGTAATAAACAGATTATTCAACTTATTTTTTCAAAGATTAGAATATAATACTACGTCACTCGTGACTCCTCCGATTCACAAGACGGCACGTGAATTATATTCTTATCTTTGAAAAAATAAGTTGAATAATCTCTATATCCTCATCCTTTAATTATCGGAGACTGCATACACGAAGTGTGAAAGTATATATTTATGTCTAAACATTCAGTTAGTCCTCACTGGGAACTGTTTGTCTTTGATTGCTTAAGTTTACAAGGTTCTGAGACCCGAGTATATAATAAATCTCCTGACATTGAAGAGTCTGATCTCCACATGCATTAAGACTCCAAATCCATTGTGATGATTTGATTAACTTGTAGGCACTCGCCAAGGTCAAGTGGTAAGCCCGGGTTCGATCACTGGCTTTTGGAGTGCACTGTTGACAATAACGCTTGCTAACCCGATGCTGTTTAGTCACCCGTGACCAAGGATAAGTGTATTGGCAGGAACTCGTCGTGTTCGAGTGGTAAGCGAGGAGTTGAGCCCGGTTTCTATCTCTGGCGTGTTGAGTACACTGTTGCAAAGCACGTTTTCTAGCCCAATAATGTTAAGTCACCCATGGGCCAAGTATAAGTGTACCGACAGGAACTTGTCGCGGACGAGTGGTTAGCGAGGAGTTTCAAAGCACCATCCCTATCTCCATAATGTTAAGTCATCCATGACCAAGGTTAAGTGTACTCTCGGAGTAACATCCCTATCTCCATAATGTTAAGTCATCCGTGACCAAAGTTAAGTGTACTCTCGGTGCTATATAACCGGAAACGGTTTAAAATGACGTAACACATAACACTGACTATTTATAGAACTGTGCGACTATAACAAGGCGCTGGAGTACATTAGAACAAACACATCAGTAGCAGACGACCATGCCGTACTGTGCGCTGACTCATCACCCAGAACGTCGTTTGCTCTCCTGTTTCAAGCATGCGCAGGCGTAAACTATGACTGGAACCATTGGAAACCATTGTTTAAGGTTGGCAATGTTCATCTCGGCGCTTCATGCAAATAAGCCGTCCCGCGAGAAAACCAATAGTGTGGACTCTGCGTAAAATATCGACCCGGGTCAGCATAAGTATGCCACACAGGCTTACCCGGACAGACACTTTTCGCATCCTATAGAATTTCTGTTTCAGGAATCATTACTCTTCACATCTATCCCCCTGAGAGGGAATGTGTCGGCTCAGATCAGTCTGCGAGGCTTGCACAGGCTGATCTGGGTCTGGGTCGATACATTACGCAGAGGACATAATTTTGGTTTTCTGGCGGGACGACTTTAATAATGTGATTTGGTTACAATAGCTGTGCGTGGAGCCATCGATATGTACTTCGCATCGTTTTACCTTTTTCAGCGCCAATGGTGATAATGAGATTTCTGCAAATAATAGAGAGTCATGTGAGTCCGTTCGTAATGAGCTCTCTTACCTGAAATCAACATTGAGTGCCTATCTCTCATCAAACTATTGAAAAGTATTATTTCATGAAAAATGGAGTCGCCCGAATTTGAACATAGTGAATTCCGCACTGAAGAGTTAATGAACGTGTATCGGATCGGTTATAATGTACAATAGACGATGCCATTGCAGCGGACAATTCTTAAACACTTTTGGGAAAAGGATAAATTGCTTAATTAAAACAGTCAATTTGTCATTTTCTTACAATGTGCAGTTAAACAAGCTTATGAGTTTTACTCAAGATCGGGGACAAAAGCTCCGCATGTTATGTATTCATTCGGATTGTTTCGACTCAAGATCAGTCATTTTATTGGGAATAGTAGTAACATAGAAAAGGGTATGCTTTCTGTTTAGTACAATGGATTTCCTGCGTAAAACCCCAGTTTCCTCCCCTGAAAAACACGGAATGTCACTTAGCCTAAATGTTACTGTGATATATAATCACAGGTGCCAGTCTCGTTTAAAATCTAAAAATACCATTTGACTATATACTGTCAATATATAGTCAAATGCTATTTTTAGATTTTAAACGAGACTAGCACCTGTGTATATAATCACATTGTTAAGTACTTACTGTACATTAATCCTTTCCTACATACGTACAATTAAACTGTAGTAGACGATCTTGAAAGCATCTTGTTGCTAAATGTAAGTTATTTTTACTAGTTGAATAAAGGTTTAAACCCATTGGGAGACATCGGTCAGTTATCTCCCTTTAATACTCTCTAAATCTAGCTTGGTCCTATCATTTGGTTTCCTCTGTTTTTATCATTGGTTTCTTTGCACTTGATGGTGCACATATAATTGCATTTTCTTAGCCAACTGTTATGAGATTGATTAGTAATTCCACAGTTGTGTTCTTTAAACACTGCTATGTAAATGTTCTCTTTGAATCATCACTTTAATTAACACATTTATGATTAATGTGTACATTGAGAAATAGCGATAAAGACAAAGGATTTCAACTAAAAGGACCTACCTACTATTTGGTCTTCCTTGGTCTTAATCTGACAAGGGAGATAATATAATTATCACTAATGTCCCTCATTGTCCCCTCTCGATTCAAATACTTTTTATCTAGTGGGGTTTGTAGTCGTGCTCAAAATTATTCTAGTTATATCACGGCAACAGTTCATTTATTCGTGATCCATGGGTTAACAAACAAGTACTAGGCTAGGACATGTGTATTGCACAACGATACTCCATCATGACCACTGTGCCGCGACTGAGGATCGAACATGGGACGGCCGATGCTAACCACTCGACCACGGCGGATTTCACTAGTACACTAACCACGCGATGCAACACTGAGAGGGGGGTAACTAAGTATACCAAGTTGTTGTACATGTGTTTAAGTCCCTATAATGGGTAGTCCTGCTATTTAGTACATATTGGTATTAAAGCGGTGCTAAACCTTAGCGTAGTTATAACGCATGAGGATAAGAATCGGTCTGCTAAACGATCACGATGGAAACCAGTCTTAGAAACTGACACAAGTCAGCCAGTCGTAATGCTAACCACGCAACCCTGAGCGCCAAGGAAGGCAGCACTTACTACATTTTGTTTGTATGACCCGGGTGGGGATCGAACACGCGACCTCGATGCAAATGTTGTACCACTACACCACTGAGGCGGTTAATTATACACACTACGAACAAATGATAAATTGCACAAGAAATGCAATTACTTCCATTATTCTATCTTGCTCTCTTGAATCATAATTTTATATCTCTGGATTGTCTTTGTATTCATTTGAGAAGAAAGTAAGATAGTATGTGATTGATTCAACCATTTCCTGGATCCAGACGTCATTTGTCTGAGCAATTTCTCATTTTCCAACAATGTTTGTGTTTAAACTTAGAATCAATGTCATTTCTTTTAACAGCTGTTACGAGTCTTAAAATATCGTATAAGGTGATTGGTTAAAGTGGTTAAAGTAGTGGTGTCAAAGAACAAACTGATGCGTTATGGTAGACCCATTCAGAATAGTAGATCAATTTACACCGTATATACACATCAGCTTCACTTAACCCATCAATCTTCCTATTTCATCGTTGTCAAGAACAGATAGAACGAAATGGGTCAGGTCCCCAGACAGCTCAACTTTGAGAATTTCGGAAGCAGTGAAGGTCCAGATCAGCCTGCCCCTCCGCGTGCAACGAGCCTCATGTGAGTCTCTGGAGAAAGTTCATAAACACATATTTAAAAATGTTTATTCAAATACTGCAATAATTAAGACAACTCCCATGATGAGCGGGTTTCTGCCTTTGGGGGTTTTCAGCGCCAACGGCGCGAGTACTGGTAAAGTCATCGAGCGTGATTAATTTAAGCTGAAAGCCTGTTTCGCAATCGATGTATATTATACAAGTTTAAACTTAGATAAATTTCTTTAAGGCTGAATGGGACATTCATAGTGTATGTAACAGCCAAAACACGAGTTTGCCCCTATACATACGAGTTAAACGTACGCCTTCAAGGTTAAGCAAAGGCATATTCTATGTAGGATACATGTGTACTTGTATCTTTGCGAAATGAGTACTGCATTGCACTCCTTAAGTCGTGAAGTGTTGCAGCATGCCTCTGAAAACCTTGTGCAAACATAATTCGGATAACTATCATTTTGATTATCAATTTATACTGGCTAGAAAGAGTCAAATCGAAATTGTTTCTGCTTAGTTCTGTCTTGAAGTAATAATTGGAAAAGTGGTTTTCATTATGTATAGAGTTTCTTTATGTTTGAAACACAATGCTGAAACGTAGCCGATTTATGACGTGAATTTTCTGCCAACAGCCGAGTCAAACTCCGTACATGTTTTGAAAGATCTGTAAAGTGATCTGACCAGAAACTAGAAAGTGTGCAAATGGAGACGAATACATCTTAATTAAGACAAATCAATTATGTTCATATTTCGTAATGTCACCCGTGCTAACAGACAACGTTTAAGTCCCAATAAAAACTACCTTGTGTATGCTAAGCTCCTGAAAGCAACGCCCTATGAACAAGTCTGTGAATATCTAGATCCGAATCAATCGAAACTTCTTAGCTAAAGGTAATTGTTCAACTGTTCATGTTATGGGCCAGAGGCCTTCATTGTCCAATACACTTTATTGAAGTGTATGTTGTATTATAATTAACACTCGTTCCTGATATACCAAAGGTAATATGTGTCCTGTAAAAGACAGAGCATGCTGGGAAAAACTGCACGTACAATTCATGTTTATAAAATTGTATCCTACTAGGCATTAAACATTGATGTTACGAGATAAGCCGAAGAGTTCCGGTTGCTTCCGACAATAATGTAATATGAGCGTTGACGTCATATACATTTAAATGACGTAAAACGCGTGCCATCCATTTGATTTAAAATTGCATAATATACACAAACGTTTTGATACGAGGGAACGGACATCAACACAAAGCAAATAGTGTCCAAATTTATTTAGCACTTACATGTCATTGCTAACCAATCTGACCAGAAGTTTACACTTTCCCGGTTGTGTGATATAAAAATGGTCGAACAAATTCGTTTTGGGTTTGAGATTTGAGTTGCGATTAAGAATATAAAACTTGTACATTTGTTCCGAATTTTCTCTGTTTTAATCTTTTAATTTTGTTACAAATAGGCGCATTTGTAATCGATCCCGTTGTATCTTTCTTTCACAAGCATACGTCAGTTGAAACCATTTCCGGTTGTGTGATGCGTCTACAAATCGCCCAATAATTGACAAGGTATTTTAAATAGAATCAGGCCACAGGAATAACATGGATTTTGGAATTATGTCACTATATATGCGGATGTAGGCTTTTAGCATATTGAAATGATTATAAGAAAGATCATGATATATTTGGGATCTATGCCTTTTTCAACAACATTTATGATACGAATTGTTCATGATCACAAAGTGACTAACCAGTATTAGGCTAGGTTGATGTACAGACCAATTTAACGCTATGCTTATGTGCCTTGCCAAAGGGTACTCAACAATGATCCTTCAGTGACTAACCTGTATTACACCATGGTTATGTGCCTTGTCGAAGGGTACTCAATAATGATCCTTCAGTGACTAACCTGTATTACACTATGGTAATGTGCCTTGCCCAAGGCTAATCCACAATTATCACCACGTGTGTAACCAGTATTACGCTCGGATTATGTGCATCACTTTAGGGTACTACACAATACTATATGGGTGACTTAATAAATTGCATAAGGCTAGAATAATGTATCTTTCCTAAAGGTGCTCCACAATGATCACTAACTGATGAACAAGCATAAGGATGTGCGTATGTGCACTGCCTGATGGTACTACACAATCATATCTGGGTGAATAACCTGTAAAAGGCTAGGATTATGTACCTTGCCTAAGGATATGCTGATGGTCCCTGAGTGTCTAACATGTATTAGGCTATGAGTATGTACCTTGCCTAAGGATATGCTGATGGTCCCTGAGTGACTAACCAGTACAGGGCTAGAAGTATGTACCTTGCCTAAGGATATGCTGATGGTCCCTGGGTGTCTAACATGTATTAGGCTATGATTATGTACCTTGCCTAAGGATATGCTGATGGTCCCTGAGTGACTAACCAGTACAAGGCTAGAATTATGTACCTTGCCTAAGGATATGCTGATGGTCCCCGAGTGTCTAACATGTACAAGGCTAGAATTATGTACCTTGCCTAAGGATATGCTGATGGTCCCTGAGTGACTAACCTGTACACGGCTAGGATTATGTACCTTGCCTAAGGATATGATGATGGTCCCTGAGTGTCTAACATGTACTAGGCTAGGATAATGTACCTTGCCTAAGGGTACAACACAATGATCACTTAGTGTCTAACCAGTAATGGGCTAGGTTTACGTGCATCACCTAAGGGTACAACACAATGATCACTTAGTGTCTAACCAGTAATTGGCTAGGTTTACGTGCATCACATAATGGTACAACACAGTGGTATCTGGATGACTAAACTGTAGCAAGCTTAAAGTATGTACCTTGTCTAAGGGTACTCAGCAACAATCACTAAGTGTCTAACCAGTATAAGGTTAAAACTAGTCTTACCTAAGAATACTCTACAATTACCACTGAGTGATGAACCAATATTAGGGTATAGTTACTAAAGGGTACTCCCCAGTGATTAACCAGTAATAATACGCCACGCCTAGGGGTACTGCACAATGATCCCGAGTGATTAACCAGTGAGTATACGCCACGCCTAGGGGTACTGCACAATGATCCCGAGTGATTAACCAGTGATAATACGCCACGCCTAGGGGTACTGCACAATGACCCCGAGTGATTAACCAGTGAGTATACACCACACGTACTGCACAATGCTCCCGAGTGATCAACCAGTGAGTATACGTCATGTCTAAGGGTACTCCACAATGATACTTCAATGACTAACCAGTATTAGGCAAGGATAATGTACCTTTCCTCAGGATACTCCATAATATCCCTAAGTGTCAAACAAGTAAAAGGCTAGGATTATGTGCCTTGTCTAAGGGTACTCAACAATGGTCCCTGCATTACTTACCAATGTTTAGGTTTGGATTATCAATTTGCGTATGATCCTAAATCAAAATTGGGAACCTCGTTATAATTGAAAAATAATGCTAATAAGAGTAAATGTAAAATAATAATACGGATTGAGGGATTTATAATTGATGTCCAATTATGTCAACAGATCGTTCATCTGAACACCAAAGTAAAGACAAATTCATACAGCTTTCATCACTTCAACAGACATACCGATGGCTGCATATGTGACGTCTATGAAGATACACCAAGCGTATCAGTAACATCACAAATAAAACAACCACCAATTACGTGATTATATTGCTTTCCTTGTGAGACCCTAATATCCTGGTATCACCATATTAGACATAAGCCTTGCAATATTAGTCTGAAAAACTACGTCACTAAACTATATGGAAATTTTAGCACTAATGGTGGTTTTGTACAGATATGACTGTCCCTTTTCATTCTTTTCGGACTGGTTTTCATTCTCTCAATATTTTTAACATTTATTAATTCGTTTGAATCAAAGTACGTTTGTATGTCATGATATGTATATTGTTACTCTTTATTTTGCATAATGTCTTAAGAAGTTACAGATGTCCTCGCGCGATGACAACGGTACTTATACAGAAAGGATATACTAGTGTAGATATTGAAGTATGTGACGTCATAGCACATAAAACAACGAATACGACTGTATCAGCAGACGCTTTGAGTGCATTATAACTTATTTATTCCAAAAGTATAGGCAACGGTCCCCTGCTACTTACAATCCTAGAACCGAAAGTTCAAGTACCTTTTACGTAATTCATTTATTCGTTTTTTTTGTGATATTGATCAGTGTTCATTGTCATAAAAGTTATTTACAGTCATATTTGGTATTTTATTTAAATGATCTGAAGGTTTGACCTACGGTTGACCTATATCGAGAATAAGAAGATAAACCGATGAGACTCCAGGGCGGCGCAGACTTATATGGGATCGGCTGGTCGTAAATGATCGATCGTGGGCTTGTCAATGGCGTCGCGCCCGAACTGATGTTTAAGACAATATAAGTCGTGCCCCAGTAGAGCACTTGTAAGTCGGGTATAATGTAAATGCATGCATTCCGTCGGCTTCTTGAACGTCTCTCTAACTGATGGCGACAATATCGACCCATATATGAGCCGTCCCGCGAGAAAAGCAACAGTATGGCCTCTGCGTAATACATCGACCCAGATCAGCCTGTGCAGTCCGCGCAGACTGATCCGGGCCGACACATTCCGTCTCAGGGGGATAGAGGTATGAAGTAATGATTCCTGAAAAATTAAATCCACAGGAGGCGAAAACTGTCTATCCAGGTAAGCCTGTGTGGCGTGCTTAGGCTGATCCGGGTCGAAACTTTACGCAGTTC
>JAUELF010207521.1:0-14184 GCA_031471495.1 Clinocardium nuttallii | reverse complement strand
CTTGAATTTCTCATACATATGTATATTGTCAAACACCAGCTGGGGGTATTCATCACCTTCAGTGATATTTCTAGTTCCTTCAAACCATGTTGATTGGTTGATATAGCCATCAGAGGCGAGTTAAAAATTTAAAAACATCTAACTGATTTTCAAATAATGTTGTAGACATGTTCCCTTTGGGACCCTCTTCATAATTCCTTAAAGCTATGAGGATAAGTCAAAACATAAAGTCTACATTATTTTGCTTTGGGGCAGTGGAGTTATATAAATGTTGTCCTGCTAGTATGCTGTTTTGCCCTGTATGCGAGTGATTACAGTACCGTATATACTCGGTTATAAGTCGCACTTTTACTCGTAATACATTTTGTGGCACTTCTTGTTTCATTACATATTATAGGTGAATGCAAAGGAAGATTTACAAATAAAAAAGTTGCCTATTGTGTGAAGTTCCACCCAGAAGAGGATAAACAACACTTATTTGTCGCGGGAACAGCAGATAAAAAGATTATTTGTGTAAGTTTTGATTTTATTTTGTATCAAATCGGTGGTGTAGTGGTAGCATCTGCCTCGTGTGCTGGAGTTTATAGGTTTGATCCTGTGCCGGGTAATATGATAAAAAAAAGTCTCCTCTCCTTGGTACTCAGGCCCTCAGGGTTTTGGGGTTAGCATTACGACCGACTGGCTAGTGTCAGGTTAAATCGACCAGTAGTACTGGTAACTTAGCCAGAAAATGCTTTGTAATAACTGCAAAACTGTTGAAAGCAGTGTAAAACTCTTGTCTATAAGTAAACTTCCCCCTTCTAAATATTTTTCATGATGTATGCAATGTGTTCTGATAGTGATTCATCATTTGTAGGAAAGTGTTAAATTCTCCGTCCATTTCAGAACCCTATTTGGAGCCTTACACTTACATTTGGGAGGCGCCCCAGAGGGACCGGCTGGTACAGGTAAAACTGAGACTACCAAGGATTTGGCCAAAGCCGTTGCCAAGCAGTGTGTTGTGTTTAACTGCTCCGATGGTCTAGATTACATTGCCCTGGGTAAATTTTTCAAGGTATGTGATTTTTGTTTGAATTATGAATTATATGTGTTACTTGAAAACAAAAAACGTTGTATAGTTCAATTACGTTCCATGAGTTTAAAAAATAAATAAAAATGGAAACATAGTCCTTTGTGACATACTGACGCTTTCTGACGCCTCTACTACAGACAATTTTTGAAAACATTGTGACAATAGAAGAAATTGCTCCTCATTGCCAAAATAAAATAAAACAATTCAAAAATGAAAGCATATTCAACAAATGAGAACTGAATAAAAAAAACTGAAGTAGGAATTAACCAATGAATATCTTTATCTAAGACTACAAATATCAGAAACATGAAAACAAATTCAGAAAGGAGGTCATAAAGACAAAACACCCAACATCTGGACTTTATTGTTATATGATCTATCTTATTGACCCTTTTTAACCTCCATTGAGTATGCAGCAGACAATAGACAATAATAGCAGACAGCTTCGAAAACACATCAGCAAATGTTTGGAATATCTCTAAAAATTATAATTTAAATTAAGTTATCGAGCAGAGTTGAAAAAAATGGCAGTAAAAGAAATAATTGCAATTTCTTTTTTTGCCTCATTTTTTGTAAGTTGTCTGTTGCAGAGGCATCCAAATGCCTCTGTACATGGGAAAAGAAATAGTTTTTATTATAATTAATATTGGTTATGTTGTAGGGTTTGGCCTCGTGTGGAGCCTGGTCCTGTTTTGATGAGTTTAACCGTATTGATCTTGAAGTCTTGTCTGTGGTTGCACAGCAGATTCTAACAATTCAGAGAGGTGAGTTGCTTTCTTAAAATACTTCAGTATGTACACACCACCTTATTGTTATACTGGTAAAGCATCTGTGAGGGTGCGGGAGGTCACAGGTTTGATACCCAGTCGGGTCATACTAAAGACTATAAAAATGGTAGTAATGGCTTCATTCTAGGTGCTCAGGGTTGCAGGGTTAGCATAAGGACTGACTGGCTGGTGTCAGGATAAATGGACCAGTAGAACTGGTAACTAACCCAGGAAATGCCATGATATAATTTAAATATTGTTGAAAGCAGGGTAAAAGACAACAATCAGTCAATCAGTATGTATATTTTACTTAATATTAAACTTTTGATATAGGATCTCTAGCATATTTGATCAGCGCAGCCAACATTCTTTCCATTGTTTGACAAAAGTGAATGCGCTTACAGTCTACTAGTATGTTGAATAGCAGCCAGTTACTTAGAAAGACTTGTGTAAAACTCTGGTGTGAAAAAGCCAGGATAATCATGGTTGAGTGAACTGGCTGCCATGATATGACTGTAAATTATTTATGTAACAGCATTAACCCTTTCCAACATATAAACGCCTTTTGATGCATCTGCAGCAGACAACTTTTGAAAACTCTGTGGCAAAAAGTGAAATTGCTCAAAATGATGATAATATCATATCTGGAGAGTTTTAATGTTTGTTTTCAAAGTTGTTGAAAACCGATTTAAATTCATGTCATATCCGCTTAATGTTGAGCACTGCATACCCAAAATATGATTTTCTCTATTTCCCCTGGGCAGATATGCTGAAACAGTTCAAATTATTTTTCTCCACCACAGGTATCAGCTCGGGAGCCGATTCTATGATATTTGAAGGCACGGAGATCAAACTGGATCCCACATGTTCTGTATTTATCACCATGAACCCAGGTTATGCTGGACGGTCAGAATTGCCTGATAACCTCAAGGTAGGGTATTTGTCATTGGTCTTTTCCAGGCAGTATCTCTCTTATGACTCAACTAAACCCTATGTTGTGGGTATTCAAAAGAATTGTCTCACTCTTGTTTTGAGTACTCACAACATAGGGTTTGAAGGTCATATAAGGATATGGGGATTTGAACATTTATATTGAGGTCTGGCATTTTCGTTTTACAGAACTCAACAATTTGCATGTAAATTGCAGCAAATAATTTATCAGGGGAACTGCGTTGCTGCTGAAATTGCTATTTGATTAATAAAGTGATGTTGTGCACCTTTTGGCTTTATACCTAAAGATCTTAAGTTAAATTCTTGGCCAGATCTGATGCCTTTGTGTTTCCAATTCTAACTGTCAGGAGTTTGTAATTCACAGAAAGAGCATGTAAAGGAGACAACTTCCTATATGTTTTGTTTATTCTAATGGTCATTTCATGGAAAAAAAGTTCTGATGACCATTATTTCTTGAATAGACATTCAAATATTTCCAAATGAGAAATTGTTGAGAAGTACATAAATACCTGTTAATAGTAAATCATGAAAACAGTGAGTATTTAAGTAACCCATTCCCACAAACAGACCCTGTCTGATGTCTGTGCAGCAAGAGATATTTGAAACATTATAGAAAATAGAGAAATTGCTCATAATGTGTAATGTCTCCTTATCCTATAATGTTTTTCAACTCTATTCAATAATCATACTTTCATTACCTAGATGTTTTTATATTTATTGTACTTGGGAATGGGTAAGTAGTTGATCTGATATGCTTTTTTTAAAGTGAGATTCTTTGAAAATTATCTAGTGAAAGAAACTCAAGATTAATTCTGTAATTGATTGGCTACAGAGGCTACAAAAGCATTGATCCATCTGTAATAGAGACAGTGTAATGACTCATGAATACAAAATAGTAGAAAAATGATATATTCTTTACAGGCCTTGTTCAGAACAGTGGCTATGATGGTACCTGATTATGCCTTGATTGCGGAGATCTCGTTATACTCGTGCGGTTTTGTGAACGCTCGTCCATTGTCAGTCAAGATTGTGGCTGTGTACAGACTGTGCTCGGAGCAGCTGTCCTCACAGCATCATTACGATTACGGTATGAGAGCCGTCAAGTCTGTACTTACCGCTGCCGGTAACTTGAAGGTAAATGTCAGTGTTCTGTCAGAGGACTAGATAAGAGGGAGTAAACTGGTCTTTTGCCCACTTAATCTTTGGTATCACTGAACTAAACCTATGTTGTGGGTTTCTTAAAGAATCGTCTCATTAAGAAGTTTCTTTTGATTACCACAACATAGGGTTTGAGTGTCGAATAAGGATTTTAGAACATTAAAAATGTGCCTTATCCAGAGCTCTGCTGATGTTCTTGTTATAACCCTTTCCTACACACAAAGAATTTGCAGCAGACAACATTTAAAATGTCGTTAAATATATATAATTATTGAAAAGAGTTGAAAACATTGTGGCAAATGGAGAAATTGCTCACATTGAACAATTTCTCATTTTTCCACAATGTTTTCAAAAGTTGACTGCTAGAAATGTATCAAAACTGATCAGCAAGTGGTAAAGGGTTACTCTGTGTATCTTTCTTCAAACAATTACTTAATGTTTGTATCTTCAAAATTAGTTATTCCAGACTTTTTATTCAGGATATGTGGTATTATAAAGCATGATTTTCTTCTTTTTTTATTTATTTATTTCAAGGTTTTACCTAAAAACTGTAATATCATTCTATTGAAATAATAATGTTTTTTAATGCAATGTAAAAGCTCTTACTTTTGTTCGGATGCACAGATCATAGTTATATGATATTAATTGTTATTTAAACGTTGGTTTATTATTCTATGCTTTTGGATTTGCAATACAGAAAACACGGGAGTGATACTGCAGCCAAATTTCACTAAGAAAGATCTAATGATCACACTGTTAAACTATGTCCGATTTCTTGTATATATTAAATAGCTGCTATATATTTGTATTTAAACAGTTGAAGTACCCAGAGGAGGATGAAAATATTCTCATGTTAAGGTCCATCATTGATGTCAATCTACCAAAGTTCTTGAGTCATGATTTACCTCTGTTCCATGGTATTACATCAGATTTGTTCCCTGGCATCAAACTTCCAGAGCCAGATTATGAGATCCTCAATGAGCACATTCGTGATAACTGTGCCAAAATGAACCTACAGTGTGTCGACTTCTTTATTGAGAAAATACAACAGGTAGGTGTATAAATGTTGTTTGTTTACCATTTACTTTATTTAGTCTTCATTACTGATATCAAACTTGCAATTGTTGTGATGTAATATTTGTTTGCTCAGATGTCTTGAGAGAAGACAACTGAAAATATAATCATTTTTATGTCCCACAAAATCTATTTCTAATCCAGTTTTTTGTGTGTGTCATTCCTGCATCTAATCAACTTGTTCATATTTGACTTTTTTACTGAGTTAAGGCCTTTAAAAAAGTTGCAATTCATTGTCTTCAAGTTTCGAGGAATTATGTCCCAATAATACTTTACCACCCCTTTCAGGGAGCATCCTTTTTCTTGTAGATAACTGGTAGAGTGTGTCTGGAAACGATAATACAACTTGCAGATCATTCAGAGAGGACTTCTGAAAACGTTGTGACAAAAGGAGAAATTGCAATTTATGATTAATTTCTTCTTTTTCCACTATGTTTTCATCTCGATTCAATAGTCGTACTTTTGTTTATATAAATTGTCCCTATTTTTGCCTCAAGATGTTTTCAAAGTCATCTGCTAAAGATTTATTGTATGTGGGAAAGGGTTAACTTGCTTTACTTTAAGCATTTCATTGAGTCACTATCTTGTTTCAGGTTTACGAGATGATGATTGTGCGTCACGGATTCATGATAGTGGGAGAACCTTTAGGAGGGAAGACATCAGCTTACAGAGTGCTTGCTGCTGCCCTTGGAGATATCCATGAAAAGGTTAGATTGATCACATCTTATTGAATTGATATATGTGCTACCCAGAGTACTATATAAGGAGGTGTAATGCTTGCCTCCACAATATCTCTCTAAGCAACCATTAAAACTTATGTTGTGGGTAATCTAAAGAATCGTCTCACTGAGATAATTCTTTTGAGTACCCATAACAAAGGATTTTTATGTAAAAAATGTGTTGCCAGTCATTAAATACCTGATTATATATACTTTCCTCTGATTAATTCCATCCAGAAAGAATCTGCATATTTCCCACAATATTCTATTCGTATGAGGTGACAGCATGTGCATGGCATCAATTCGCACACATCACTTTTAATTTCTAAAATTTCAATAATTTCGCCTAGCTGTTGTCTAATTTATATGCAGAATACATTTTTTGTATATGGGAAAGGGTTAGCTTGAATATTGTGTGATTATCCTTTAATTTGTCTATTTTGTTTTGAACTTTTTCAGGGACTGATGGAAGAGAACAAAGTACAGATTACTGTTATCAACCCCAAAGCCATCACAATGGGTCAGCTGTATGGTTGTTTCGATCCTGTCTCTCATGAATGGTCTGATGGTATATTGGCTGTGTCTTACAGAGCCTTTGCTACTTCTACAGTAAGTAACACATGAGTTGTTATATGAAACAATGAATTAGGTCTTCGTCAAGTAACATGTTATTTTAACCCTTTTCCACATACAACAAAGCTGCAGCAAACAACTTTGAAAATATCTTGCAAACAATTGGAAATTTTCTATAAATGCAAAGAACTACTAATGAATAAAGTTTAAAACATTGTGGCAAAAGGAGAAATTGCTTGTTGTCTGCTGCAGAGGTGTCCGAAAGTGTCTGTATATGATATAGAGATTATTCAACTCGTGTTTTCAAAGATTAGGATATATTTCACGAGCCGTCGCGTTAATGGGAGGAACGTCACGAGTGACTCCTCCCATTCATGCGACGGCGAGTGAAATATGTTCTAATCTTTGAAAACATAAGTTGAATAATCTGTTTATTACAATACATTGTTATTTTTTGTAATACATTTAGTTTTTCAATACGCGTCTTCAACCATAGTTTACATTAGTTTTCGGTTTTTTTACCTACTTTGCGCATCATTTTCGGATGAGGCGTGGCCGTGGAAAAAAGGGAGGGACACGCATGCGCAATTGTGGTGTGAAATTAACAATTCTTGATTATTGTTATTACACCGGTGAAATAACAAAAATCGACGATTATGAATTTTCTTTCACCGAGATATCCTTATCTTTGATGGGTAGAAATGTAATAAAAAAGGTTAATAAGATAAACATGGTACGTCTTTTGAAAGGATTTTTTTTTTTAAATATTTTCTTTACACAGATGGAGAAACTGCAAAATGAGCATTCCTTCCTATCTTACAATGTTTTCAACTGCACTAAAATGATGCTTTCAAAGCAGATTACTCTTGACATTAGAATATTCCTAGCAGATACTGAATATGTATAAACATCAGAAAAGAATGTTTAAATACTTTCAGAGCATTTCAGACATAAACACATATGGATGTCATAGGAAAAAATTTACTTTGTAAATTTTATCATGAGCTTATCTGCTATAATTTTAAATGTCAGCCGAAGAATGTAGTTTATTGATTGTAACTTTTCTCCTTCAGACCCCAGACAGAAAGTGGCTGATCTTTGACGGCCCTGTAGATGCAGTGTGGATTGAGAACATGAACACTGTATTAGACGACAATAAAAAACTCTGTCTGATGAGCGGTGAGATTATCCAGTTGGCACCAACAACAAACCTTATGTTTGAACCCATGGACCTGGAAGTGGCTTCTCCTGCTACCGTATGTACAGCATTACTCTGGTTTATTGTTTATTCATTAACCATTCAGTGTTGGATATCAGACCTTTTTGGTACAGTTTTGTAACTGCTAATTTGCTTTAACCCTTTCTTTCCCACATACAGATGCTATCTGAGGCCTCGGCCCGCATTGAAAACATTGTGGCAAAAGGAGAAATTGCTCATGATGAACAATTTTGCCTTTCACCGCAACGTTTTCAACTTTATTCAATAACTGTTCTTTCTTTTATAGAGAGTTTCCATATTTGTGACTCAATGTTTTCAAAGTAGACTGCTGAAGATTTGTTGTATGAGGAAAATGTTAAAGATACCATTTACCTAGCATGTTATTTCGAGACTTACTGCTCTGTTAACCTAACAAGTAAAAGAAGTGTAATATCTAGACAAGTTTATGTTTAAGATTGAACCGGATTTAAAAAAAATTGCTTATTTTGAGAAGTTTTTTGTTTCCTTACCTTCTAATTTTAATAATTATACCTTTTTTTTTATACTTTTTTCAGGCTTAAAGAAAAACAATTTTCCAATTTCTACCATTTGCTTAGAAGTATCAGAGCAATTCTTCCAAGCTTTAAGTTGCTGAAATCTTTAGCCCTATAGTATTTTTTCAAAGTTGACAATCTTGAAAGTGGCATATAAGTTAATAGCTTAATGTGTATGGTTATTCTGCAGGTTTCCCGCTGTGGTATGATTTACATGGAACCATCTTCATTGGGCTGGAGACCGCTTGTGAAATCATGGATGAATGAACTGCCGGCAACCATCACTGAAATGCACAAGAGTACCTTTAATGACTTGTTTGAGAGATTTGTTGATGCTTGCATCCAGCTTCTAAGGAAAGGTGGAGTAAAGGAAAATTGCCCAACCTCAGATACCAACCTTGTCAGGTCATTGATGAACTTGATTGACTGTCAGCTGGATGAGTTTAAAGATGAGGCAAAGATCTCACAGATGGAGGAGAGAGAGATCACCACCTGGCTGGAGGTATGATTGGTTACTATGAACTTGTTTCTTTATTTAACCCTTTCCCTCATATAGACGCTTTTTGACACCTCTGCAGCAGACAGCTTTATGAAAACATAGTGACAAAAGAAGAAATTGCACAAAACGTGCAATTTCTCCTTTGCCACAATGATTTCCACTTCTTGTCATAGGTTATCCATTTAATTATAGAGATTTTCCATTTTTTGACAAAATATGTTCAAAGTCGTCTGCTGCAGAATTGTCGTATGAGGGAAAGGGTTATATTTCAAAGCTCTAGATAAGGAGCATTGTTCTTGTTATAAAATTGTAATTGATATTTAAAACCTATGTTGTGGGTGCTCAAAAGAATCGTCTCAGTGAGTTATAAGAGAAATATTGTGGGGAAAAGAACTATTCACTCCCTCTTAACAAGACGTCTGGTATATTCTCTTCTGTATCCCATTCCCACATGATTATGCATTTTGATGCGTCTGCTGCAGACAACTTTTGAAAATGTTGTGGAGAAAGAAGAAATTGATCGTGGCAAGCAATTTTTTCTTTGCCGCAATGTTTTAGAAAATTATTCAATAATTGGTCTTTTATTTATATTGAGTTTCAATAGTTTTGACTATAAAATGTTTTCAAAGTTGTCTGCTGCAAATTTGGTGGATGTGGGAAATTATTAATTGAATTATGTAGCGAGTAAAAGAAAGTGAATGATACACATATAATAAAAAATATACATTGTCAGAAAAGGAAAAATTGCAGAGTTTTAAATTGTCTGTAACTGAGCCTTCAAACATTTTCTATATAACAGTAAGTATTTCTTAAAGCTTAATACGAATAATTGATGTTTGTTAAGAACTTTTATAACATTGAATTTTACACATAGGAAAAGGTCAATATTCTTTATCTTGTCTTTCAGAGTATGTTCTTCTTTGCTGTAACATGGGCTATTGGAGGCTCCTGTTCCGACGATGGTCGTATCAAATTTGACAAGCTTGTGAAGGAGTTGATGTCTGTAAGTACGCTTTCTAATCTTTACCTGAACCGAAACAAAGTTCTTACTGTGTATTCTGTATCCATATATAGAGGAAGTAAAACAAAAAATGTTGAATGTTGAATAAAACTACTTGTTCAGTTCAATTGTATCCAACCTGCAATCTGTTAAGTTATATCATCTGACAGGCTCACTTACTAATCATAAATTGTTTCTTAAATTCGAGCAATTTCAAGAATCTTTTGGCATTTGCACCATGTGTAAATCCAGATCAGCCTGTGTATTGGCATGATCGGGTCAGATTCTACATTGTTCACCAATTAGTCATTGGCCCTTTTAAACTTTAACATTAACCCGTTCTCTCATATAGATGCTTTCTAATGCATCTGCAGCAGACGGCTATTTGAAAACATAGTGACAAGTAAAGAAATTGCTCAAAACAAGTAATTTCTCCTTTTGCCACAATTTTTTTCACTGTAAGTCATAAGTTATCCTTTCAATTATAAAGATTTTCTATTTTTGACAAAATATGTTCAAAGTCATCTGCTGCAGAATTGTTGTATGAGGGAAAGGGATAAAACTTATACATAAATAATAAAGAAAATGATACACTGACAGAACCTAGGAAGCTCATTTGTTTTCTGTTTTGATATTGATTATAGAATCACTGTATCAATACTCAATCTCAATAAACTTTCCTTTTCATTTCACAAATATATAAGCCTGTCCCTGGGAAGTTTTACTGATTTATTTTTCTGAACTGTGTAGGTTCAGATCGGCCTGTTCGTCTGCTCCTTCGTATCAGAAATAACACAAGTGGTCCACACTGTGGTCAGCAGCTTCTAACAAGCTTACTAAAAGTGGAAAACATTGTGGCAAAAGGAGAAATTGCTTGTTTTGAGCAATTTCTTCTTTTGTCACTATGTTTTCAAAAAGCCTTCGGCTGCAGAGGTGTCAGAAAGCATCTATATGAGGGAAAGGGTTAATATCAACATATGACGTTAAATTATTCTAGGGTGGTATGACAGAAGATACAAGAATGAAGCTGAGTATACCCGAGCTTGTAGAACCCCCAATGAAACCCTACATGAACCCATTCCCACCCAAGGGCCGTATCTATGACTACAAATTTGTAAAAGAGGTAAGTTAACCCTTTCCCACTTGCGGATGCATATGAAGCAGACTTTTGAAATCATTATGACAAAAAAAGAAATTGCTCATGATGAGCAATTGCTTCTTTTGCCACTGATATCAACTCGTTTTCCAGTTTTAGATGTCTGTTTTTCAAAGAAGAAAAATTGATGTATTGTGATACTCTTGATCTCTATCAAATGTTATTACAAACAATATTGTTTATGTATAGCAAGGACTTTTGCAATGTTTACTTTCTCCCTGATAAATGAAAAATACAAATATTTAGTTGCAACATACAATCCGTGAAATGGAAAACAGAAAATATTAATATTAAAGGAATAACGTTTACATTTCCTACATTGTTTTTCTTTTCTTTTTTTTCAATTTGTCACTTCAGGTACCTTATTTTTTTAAAAATCTTTTTGTATATGTTTACGAAGATGTTTTCATAGTCGTCCACTAATTTTTTTATCTTGTATGTGGGAAAGGGTTAAAATTGGTACAATACTTCAGACAATACTTAAGACTTTTTTCGTATTGTAAATTGAAAAGCCTCCTCCTGGGACTCACTATTATGTAAAGTATTAGCTTTTTGACAAACATTGTATATTTGTGATTTGTCTGTTTTTTTACTTCTCACCTCATGCAGTTTTGTAGAGACTCAGGATGAAGACAGATTTCAAAACTTTACTAGTTGTAATAACCTGTTATACTAATACTGTGAGGATTTATAGAAATATCCGGGGATTAGAATAACTAAAGTGTTTTAGTGAGAAATAATTCCCTTGTGATATTATCAGTTGCCCGGATGATTTGAAATGACGTCATGTATCTCACCTTCGAAACAATATCCATTCACATCAAACAAGCGCCAATAACACAGCTACTTCTATCAAAATAAAATGACAGTAAGGAGAAATGACATACTGTTCCATTGGTTGTACAGTAATATAGATTTTATGTACAATTGAATGATTAATATGAGAATTCTAATGCCTCGTGCTTTGACACCCTTGTAACAAACTTGTACAGTAATACAGATTTTATGTACAATTGAACAATAAATATGAGAATTCTTATGCCTCATGATTTGACAAAGTTGTAACAAACTAATAGAGTTTATGATACCCACATAAATATCACTGGAGAAAGAATTCCAGTATTAGAAGTATAATCGTAAATAAACTCGACATATAAGTCTCATCACAATTGGTAAAACATTAAGTAAGAATTGAAAATCAGGGCAGATAAACTTGAAAGTGAAAGTATAAAACATTGTTAGAAAAAATAAAGGACAAATTGCATCACAGTGTTCTATCTAACTGTGTGTTGAAAAGTGGACAGGACAGGTCAGGTTGATCTAAGCTGTCTATCCTACTGTGTGTTGAAAAGTGGACAGGATAGGGCAGGTTGATCTAAGCTGTTCTATTCACGACTGACATAAAACTATTTGTTCCTTGACACAGCGCAATCATATAGGGTATTTCGTATTTTAAGTTCTTCACTATTTGTGCATGCTTTTATATTATAATTTCTTTACACAGTATGAAAGTGTCCCCTGGCTGTATATATATACAAATTTTGACTCTGGAAAACAAACTTCAGTTTAATTAAGTGTCAGTTTTTTCCAATATTTATTTTGGCCCTATGGGGTCTTGTCATATATGCCCCAAAACAGTATATAGGCACAGTCTCCAACATCTTCCCTGTCTGTCTCCCCATCTAATTTGATCTACAGCAAGGGCTTTAAAAGAACATGTAATTTAATTCCGACAAAAGATCTTCTTGTTTCAAAAACGACAGTTGATTGATTTTCCTTTCACTAAAGACATGCTTTATGATTAGTAACATTTCAAAAAAACTTTGTTTTCATCTATGTATAATATTCCTTGCAGGGAGCAGGCAAATGGGTTCCATGGACGGAAGAACTTAAAGAGTCGCCTCCAATCCCTAAAGATGTGATGTTTAATGAGATCATTGTACCAACTCAGGACACAGTCCGCTACACCTATCTGATGAACATGCTCGTCCAACACACAAAGGCTGTCTTGTTCTGTGGACCCACTGGTACAGGAAAGTCTGTCTACATCACTGTAAGTTTTCTTTAGTTAACTATCTGTAAGAACCATGTAAGGAAAATTAATAATTCAAGATCTTTTTAGTATATTTAACCTAATATTTTGACCTATCTGCAGCAGAGGTCAGTTGAAAACATTGTGTCAAAAGGAGAAATTATTTTAACTCTGAACATCTGCTACAGATTTGTTGTACTTGCATGCGGGAAAGGGTTATATTGAAATTGATTGCAGCAACATTTTACAATGGAATAACTGTCTCAAATTTCTATGTTTCAATAATTTGATAACGTCAATTTTCTATTCAACAGGATTTCATTTTGAACAAATTAGACAAGGAAGTATACAAGCCCAACATTATCAACTTCTCGGCGCAGACCAGTGCTAATCAATCACAGAATATTATAATGTCTAAATTAGACAAGAGAAGAAAGGGAGTCTATGGTCCACCGCTTGGAAAGAGAGCTGTAAGTTTTAAGCTTTATTTGAGAGGTACTACAAGAAAAACACAACCACAGGGCATTGGCAATCTGTGTACATGTAGATTCAGAACATCCTGCTAATTTGCAGTATTTTCTGGATTGGCTTTGCTGCAAACAAGTCAACACAATTTTGGACCGACCCACTGGGGGTTACTGTTTAATTTTCAAGAAAGCAGAACATTGAGATTGATTTTAAAAAAAGCTGTAAGAAATTGCTTCACAATTAATGTAGACAAAAATTAGGTAAACTAAAACTTGGACATTTATAAAAGAATACTTAATATGGGGAAAAGGAAATTCCTGTTCATTTTACCATCAATAGTAACTAACTCTGATTCCATGTAAATATTTCAGTTTCTCATTTAACACTTTTCTACTTGCTCAAACATTTTGACACATCTGCAGCAGCATGTGCTGAATGTTGAATAACTGAGATCATAGGGTTTGGTTTAGTTTGACAATAAGATATTGTAGGGAAAAGAGCTGTCTACCCTGGATAGTGTATGCAAATTGTTTGCTTTAGGCATCTTGTAACACAAAATAGTTACAACCACTTTGCATGAAGCCCTTAAAAAAGACTTTTTGTGTTACATTGTTTGTTACTTCCTGTCTCCCACAGATTGTGTTTGTTGATGACATGAACATGCCCATGTTGGAGACATTTGGTGCCCAGCCGCCCATAGAACTGTTACGACAATGGTTAGATCACTGGTCCTGGTATGACCTTAAGGATATTGTTCCTCTTAAACTGGTGGACATTCAGTTGATTGCTGGCATGGGCCCTCCAGGTCGGTAGATTTTAGAACTCTTATTTTACAGCGCTCTAGAAAAGGGAAATTTGTCATGTTCTAAATAAAACGTTTCCCTCAGACGACTTTAAATATATTTTGTAAAAAGTTGGAAAATCTCTATAATTGAATGGATAACCTATGACTAAAAGTGGAAA
>JAUELF010207421.1:0-14185 GCA_031471495.1 Clinocardium nuttallii | reverse complement strand
GTCGACATTTTACGCAGAGACCACATTGTTGGTTTTCTCGCGAGACGGCTCATTTCAGTTGTGTTTCACGACTTTCTAGCACCTGCGGTAATAACGTATGCCTTGCAAGATGAGGGTGCATCAGAGGTATACTTTCTTTCGTCTGTCCATCCGCATCTGTCTCTTTGATTAAATACTCAGATATAGAAGGTTATTATCTGACGACAGCTCTGATTATCCAACAGTCTCGGGTGAGGGAAGTCGCGGATTCAAATCCCGTTCGGGTCATACCAAAGAATATATAAGTATTGACGTTCCCTCCTTGGCACTCTGGATTTGGGGTTTAGCATTACAACTGGCTTCACGCATTAGGATAAATGGTCCAGTAATGCTGGAAGCGGCATAAAACGGCATACCCACCAGCATACAAATCCTCCCTTTTTTAAAAACATCTAATGCATCAATGTAGATCGACTACATATGCGTTAACAAAATTAGACAAAGACAATATTTATAAGCTTCTCATACTAACCGCAGTAGCGATTCCTGGCTTTGTAGTGCACTACGATCCCGTAGAAAATATGATATTTCGAGACACCGAAGTTCGAGGAAGAGGGATGTCTATTTTCACACGCGTTTGAGTAGACAAAATAACATTCAAAGGTTTCTCATACTATTGTTTACCATGGAAATGTTGCTAAGATGTCGCTGGATAAATAAATGAATTAAATGATCTAACAAAACTTTTACTGAAACGTCATCGAACACCCGGTGGCGGTCTCGTAAAAATTAATTTTTAATTGAAGCAAATTACGTTTTCTTTTTCACTGAATATATAAAACTACAAACATAACACCTTTTTAACGTGTTTAATTATTACAAGACCCGACACGCCTTGAGTACAAGGGTAAATAAAAGGCTTTCAACAAAAGGAAACACATTTGTATTAAATTTTTATTGACTATTTTTTAATTATTTTCTTCGTGTCTTTTCAATTCGGCAGATACAATTGAATATGATTTATTTGTTTGTTAGACCTACCCTCAGGATAAATGTTGATACATAGTTTTGGTCAGATATAATTGATAGAGATAATGTTATGTGATAACTATCTTTATTGTCTACAGTGGAATTACTCGAGCCATATCCTAATATGAGCCGTCCCGCGAGAAAACAAACATAGAGGCCTCTGCCTGTGCAGACTGATCTGGGTCGATACATTCCGTCTCAGGTGGATAGAGGTTTAGAGTAAAACATAAAACAGAAAATCCACAGGAGGCGAAAAGTGTCTGCCCGAATTAGCATGCGCGGCATGCTTAAGCTGATCCGGGTCGATACTTAACGAACAGTCCACTATGTTGGTTTTCTCACGGGACAGCTCATATGCATTGGCCTGTCCTCTGAACAAGATATAACACTCGAGATATCGAACACTCGAGATATCGAACACTCGAGATATCGAACACTCGAGATATCGAGAAAATACATTACACGATAACTTTCCCTATCCCACATAATACAAATCTGACGCAAACGACGTTCGAATGATCAAGGCAAAAGTATGGAAAAATCTCTTTAAATCGAAGTATAAAATTGAAAATAGTTTAAAACCATTTGATAGCTTTAACACATTTTACAGTCTGAACATTAGTCGTCTGCTGCAAAGGCGTCAGAAAACGTCTGTATGTAAGAAATGGTTAATGATTCAAAACCTTCCCCTCGTCATGCTTCATTACAAACGCTATACCCTAAATATCCCTGATGTAGTGGGCGTACAGACGAGCGAGCCCCTTTGAGGTTAATGTGTGTGTGTGTGTGTGGGCGAGGGTGGGGCATAATTACTACTCCCAAATGCATCATATATCCAGTCGGTGAGTTTGAAAATATGTAGGGCAAGAATATGGTAAGACAATCTGTACACGGCTGTATAGGCGAACATGTTTCAGCATGTGGGAAAGGGTTAATAAAGGAACGTCTTTCGGAAAGCCATATGTAGTCTATTGAGCCTAATCGTGAATATATTGCAATGTTGTTGAAAACGTTCAAAAATCTTTAATCCAATTGTTCAGAGTCGTATAAGACGCCAGAAATTCTCTTGTTTTAGATGATCGATACATGCCAAAATAACTTGTAGACTCCGAATCTACATACAATGATACACATGGTTATAATGATACGCATGGTTTATAATGATACATAGGGTTATAATGATACACAGGGTTTATAATGATACACATGGTTTATAATGATACACAGTGTTTATAGTGATACACATGGTTTATAATTATACATAGGGTTTATAATGATACACAGGGTTTATGGTGATACATAGGGTTATAATGATACGTAAGGTTTATAATGATACGCATGGTTAATAATGATACACAGGGTTTGTAATGATACTCATGGTTATAATGATACTCAGGGTTATAATGATACGCATGGTTAATAATGATACACAGGGTTTATAATGATACACAGGGTTTATAATGATACACAAGGTTTATAATGATACACAGGGTTAATAATGATACACAGGGTTTATAATGATACACATGGTTATAATGATACATAGGGTTATAATGATACACAGGGTTATAATGATACACAGGGTTTATAATGATACACAGGGTTATAATGATACATAGGGTTATAATGATGCACAGGGTTATAATGAAACGCAGGGTTAATGATGATACAAAGGCTTATACTGATCTCACAGGGTTTATAATGATACACAGGGTGTATAATGATACACAGGGCTTATAGTGATATACAGGGTTATAATGATACACAGGGTTTAAAATGGTACACAGGTTTATAATGATACACATGGTTTATAATGATACACAAGTTTAACATGATACACAGGTTTATAATGATACACATGGTTTAAAATGATACACAAGTTTAAAATGATACACATGGTTTATAGTGATACACAGGTTTATAATGATACACAGGGTTAATGATGATACACAGGTTTTATAATGATACACATGGTTATAATGATACACATGGTTAATAATGCTACACAGGGTGTATAATGATACACATGGTTTATAATGATACACAGGGTTTATAATGATACTAATGATACACAGGGTGGATAATGATACCCACGGTTTATAATGATACACAGGGTTTATAATGATACTCGGGGTTATAATGATACGCAGGGTTTATAATGATACTCAGAGTTATAATGATACTCAGGTTTATAATGATACACAGGTTTATAATGATACACAGGGTTATAATGATACACATGGTGTATAATAATACACAGGGTTTATGATGATGCAGTAGCGATACCTGGATGTGTATTGTACTACGATACGCGTAGAAAATATGATATCTCGCGAGACCGAAGTTCGCGAGAGAGATATCAATTTCCCCACGCCCCGAGAAGACAATACAAAGCCAGGTATCGCAGCTGAAACGTAATTTCCCCTTTAGTATAGACTAAGTATAACTTTGAGGACACAACAAAGAAAGCATTTTTAAATTTATGAATGGCTTCTGAATGCCGTACCACTACAGCATGTTGAACGACGTGAAATCAAAGTTTAATGGCATCACATCATATTTCAGTAACGCACCCTAAACGTATTGGACAACATCAAATATGGAATTTTATTATGAAAGCATTTGCGTAGGAACATGTGCAAGTTATGCTATGTATCAGTCTGTTGTAGCGTCAGTGTATTTTGTAGAACAGAACAGAAAGCAACAGACATTTGATTCAACTTAAGGATAATTTAAGTCTGTATACATCAATTTCAATATGAAATTAAAACTAATTGTGAGAATGCCTAGGTTTCATACAGTAGTTTCACTTTTTGAAGTAGACAGTGTTCTCATTACAAATGCCTTGTAGCAGAATGGTGCAAGGTTTTCCTCTACAACGGTAGACGGAGATTTGGAAATGCCCATTTCATATTATTATGGCGTGTTATGTATGGTTTTATTAGGACACGGATTAAGGTTCTGTTTGTTTGCATGGTGTTTAACTTCTTGGTAATGTCCCCGTTCAACACATAGTGGATCGAGTCACGCGAAAGTCTACCTACGGAAGTTTTGAGAGTATGGTATATAGGATCAAATTACATATCCAAACCAACAGTATGGCCTCTGCGTCAAGAATCGACCCATATCAGCCTGCGAAGTCCTCATAGACAGATCCGGGCCGACACACTCTTATCAGGGGGATAGAGGTATAAAGTAATGATTCCTGAAATAGAAAATCCACAGGAGGCGAAAAGTATGTATCCATGTACTGAACCTGCGCGACTTGCTTAGGCTGATCAGGGTCGATACTATATGCAGAATCCACTATCTTGGTTTTCTCTCGGGCCGAGTATGTGTAGGTCGAATGCTGATCTAGATATTTTTCTGTTCGCAAAAAGTTCGAAGTGTTCCGTGGCCCTGATGTAACAGAAATAGTGTTGAAAGCGGCGTTAAACGGTCCTGTTTTAGAGCCACACTGTTATACAGCCAAAAATGTACAGGGTTCATGGCATACTTTTGAAATGTCAATGCGTTTACTATTTCTTTGGTCCGCCTTGGTGACATTTGCGTCACAGACTCGAGGTAAGGAGCCACTGGAATCGCGCACAAATGACTAGTTAAATAAATTATGATCCCGTTTTTGCTCTGAAAGTTTTATATCTCAAAAGGTAAAGCACACAATTGTACCAAGTAGGAAATATTGAGGGAAATCCATAGCAGTTTTTCACTTCCAAGCTTTTCTTTTTTCAAAATCATTCCGCTGAGAGAGCGACAAAGGTCGTCTGTGTCAGAGAAAACGGCTACGAGGTATTAATCTATCAAGTAAAATCTGTTTTCGTTACATTCTACTGGTCACTACCATCTTGACCATCATAAATATGTGGTCAGTGACACGGAACTGTTGGACAGAACGTAACTGGACATGTTCTCATATGAAGAAAAAGTTTACGTTGACACTAAAATCTACACCTTCGCTCATACCTTCGGATTGACTATCACACGCAGACGCAGTTTGGCGCACCTGCAGCTGACGACCTTGAAAACATTTAAACAATATGAGAAACCGCTCATGCTGAGCAATTTATACCTGTGCCACAATGTTTCCAACTCTTATTGATACTAATACTTTCATTAATGAAGATTTTCATATATATTACCTAGACGTGTTTAAAGTCGTCTGCAACATATATGGTGTATGTGGGAGAAGGTTGACCCTAACCCTAAATGGTCAACCTAACACGTGGTGACTCTCTATGGTGTAGCATGTTGAGCATCCCTTGTGTCACGTCATAGACTGTAACATGGCAGTAGAGGCTTCCCTCCTTGTTACTCAGGGTTGCGGGGATAGCAAAACAACGGATGCGTTTGTTTCTTAACCAAGGAAACGCCGTGCATTTTAACTAAACTTATTTGGAAAACGGCGTAAACGTCACTCAAACTAACACGTGTTTTAATTCGAGAGAGGTCAATTTCTATGTTTCCCGCAATGCATCACAATTCTATTTTACCGTGTTAAAAGTTTAAGGTGAACTTGTCGCTGTGGTATAACGGAGATACTGGTAAAAAAAATGACGTTCAAACTCTCAATTAATCAGATGACGTCATATTCTTTCTTCCTTAAGTGTTAGAATGGTGATTTAGGTCGCTTTCAACAGTATTTCAAAACTAATATATCCGCGTTTCCAGCGTAAATTACCAGTACTATCGGCGTTATGTATCCCGACACAGATGCACCAATCGTAATGCTTAGTCTTTTGGTACCACACACATGGTATTGGAATTATTAACGGTTGAATTGAACATGTAGGATTGATTCTCTATAACAGTAGTGTAGTTGCTTTCGACAAGTGGCCGCTAAATGTTGTTGTAAACTTGTACCAAAACTGTAAACTTGTACCAAAACTTGTTGTAAACTTGTACCAAAACTTGTTGTAAACTTGTACCAAAACTTGTTGTAAACTTGTTTAAAGATACTCCCTGAAGCTCATGATGAGCACTTTTATCCCTTTGCAGCAATACTTGTACTTTCAACTCGATTCGATAAATATAATCTGAGTCTCACTTATAACGTCAATTTGTTGCGAAGAACTCTTCAAAGTCGTCTGCTGCAGATCTGTCAAACGTGGGAAATTAATTTATAATTCTCCTATCAGATGTTACCAAGGCAAATGACGTTGAAAATACCATGTCGGTTAAACAGTTAACCCTTCCCAGATGCATATATGTGTTTATATGTCTCTCTCCTTCCCAATGTGCAACCGCAATTTAGCGAATTTTATAACTTACACATTCCAATTGAACAATCGTCAAACGTGTGTTCAGACACTCACACACATTGGAAACTATACATTATAACCTTGTGTTTGCTTGGTTGTCAAAAAATGGTCGAAACTTCATGTTAAACCAACGTGGTTGAGTATTATGTATTTATTTTTGAACAATAGGGGATTAAAAATAAACTCTCTCGACGCTTTACTCCTGAAAACCGGTATACATAAATTGGTAGAACATTTCCAACCACTTTGTATATCGTACTTCTTGCGATTTGAAACACTCAAATGTGTTGTCATTCCAAAACTGTACCAGTTGATCTTCAACAGTGCAGGTAGAAGAAGTAGGTATTCATACATGGTTTTAAATAACTGTACGAGCATTTACAAGTAGGCGAATGGTTAACCCTTTCCCACATATAGACGTTTTCGGACGACTAAGCTGGACGACTTTTGAAAACAATGTGAAAAAAAGAAGAAATTGCTCAAAACTACAATGGTTTCAACTTTATTGAGTAATAATTCCTTCATGTTTACAGTTTGTCCATGTTCTGGCCAATATGTTTACAAAGTCGTCTGCTGCAAATGTGTTGTAAGTGGGAAAGGGTTAAACATTTTAAGTGGTCATTTCGGATCTAGTAACGCTCCAATACCAATTGTACATATGGACGGGGGTCACTCTAAAGTGGCAACACTGGCCGATTTGCACAGAGGGGGAACGTTTGACGGGTTTTATGTTTAATATTCATAAGGTTTCGTCAGACATTCGACGTTCGCTTACATGTAATACGCACATCATTGGAATTTTTGACTAAATTGCTGCATTGCTTGCGCGATTGTTGCATATTCGCGTATATGATGGCGGAACAAATGTACCCATGGTGCCTTTTGTTGCTGACTCGATTGGTATTATACAACTGACCAACCGGGGGAGAACGTTCTTTTTGAAAAAAATGTGTGCCCTAGGGCATTATTCTATTCTTTGTCGTCCCTCATGTATGAAAGCTTAGGTCATTGAAATAGTTATATCGATATTTTGCAACGTGGTTAGTTTTATGCCCCCTTTACTTCACTGTTTACCTCATATGGTATTTCCCAATTGTAGACGCTTTCTGACAATTATGCTGCAGACGACATTTGAAAACATTGTGATAAAAATAGGAAATTGCTCATTTTTTGCCACTATGTTTTCAACTCTATTTTATAATTTAACCCTTAATTTATGGAGATTTTTTACGATTTTGTCAATATGGACTCATGGTCGTCTGCTGCATATTTGCTGTTGAGGAAAGGGTTAAACAGACGTTTACTTTTAAATGAGAAGGACATTATGTTTCAAAATATAATATCCGGAGAAATGGAATCGAAAGTGTTGTTGGGAAATGAAAAGTTGGTAATATTATGCATTTTCTCCTTTACCTACAATGTTTTTCAAAACTCGTTTGCTATTAAAGGCGTCAATAAACACCTGATTCAGGTACGGGAAGGGTTAACAGTCTAAGGTTTAGCAAGTATTTCAACAATTCGTGCGAAAAAATAAACGTGAAACTGTCACCCTTTCCCACTTGCATACGCGTTTAGACAATCTACAGTGCCATTGTGACAAAAGAAGAAATAGCTCATAATGAGCTATAATTTCTTCTTTGACCACATTGCTTGCAGCTCGATTCGAATAATACAACTTTAATTTCTATATGGCTAGTCGCCTGTTTCTGAGCGGTTATGTGCAGGACAAGGCCGTAATTTTGACCTGTTTCTGATGAGTGTAGTGAATTCTAGCAAATGTGTTGTAATCAAGATTGGATAATTAAATGAAAATAATTTACTATCCAGTCTGGTCTTGTTTTCTCCCTTCACTACGCTAACCCTTATGTCGATTTGTCCGCAATATTCACCCTTCCCACATATAAAACGCTTTCTGGTGCTTCTGAAGCAGAGGACTTTTGAAAACATTGTGACAAAAAGGGAACTTCCTCAGAACCAACAAGTTCTGCTTTTGCCACAATGTTTTCAACTCTAGTCAATAATGGTAATTTAAATTACAGAGATGCCCAAAGTCGTCTGCTGTAGATTTATTGTTAGTGAGAAAGATATAAAGTAAGTTCCATGCACAGTTGGAAACACTGCTAGAAATAGAAAACATATCAATTTCTCTGAAAATGTTTCCTTTTTTCATAATAATGTGTTTTATAATTCAAAATCTTCTGTTGTAATGGCGCCAAACATCTGTAATAGGGGAACTAATGAAAATACATGTATAATGTACAGGTGTATATCCGATCCATTGGATTTTATCTTATTTCATACATATTTCGCCATCAACAATTTTAAATTTCTGTATTAATCTCATGTAAGTCATTGAATGTATTATGAGTATTAAATAATTTGAATTTATTTGATGTTACGGTTTGATATTAACAGCAACTCTGTGTTTCTTATTAAGAGCAATTTCATTAAAACTCGAACATGCAGACAGGATCCGCGGCTTCTGCACAAATAACCAGAAATAGTACATGTACGTGCTGAACGGGTTAAGGGTTTTTGGACCGGTCAATAATTGTAAGGGTCAAGTTATGCTGCAATGGTCATTGGTCATTCGCCAAAGGTATTTAGTATACAGTAGTAACGGCGTGACCACTCACTACCAGTCGCTAGGGGTCGCTGTTACCGGACTACATATGAATATTTGATGCGACATTATGGTCAGAGGTTCAAATTATGGACTGACTGCTGTGATGGAAGCATCGCTGGAGATTTTAGTTAGTTTTAGGAAATGAGTTAGTTCAGCTTGTTGTGTTTTATTAGCTTCGGTTGTTATATCTGATCTCAGATAGGATTGTATGTACACGTGCTGGTTTCTATCTTTATTTCAATTCTTTTTTTAAAAAAAATAGAACTTTATAAATATAGAAATGGTGGACTTGTCTAAATTTTCTCAGACGGATATTTGTTTCGAGTATAATCTGTTCATTATTTTGCCTCGGTTACTATAGAAGCGGCTTAACCAGTTCGTACAAATTGTTTTAATTACTATTTTGACATGTCGTCAATTAATTTCCTAGCGAGTAGATAAACTATACTTCGGTATGGTCAAGTATTTCGCCTGCAGGTTTTCATCTCGAGGACTAGATTCGTAACTGGCGTAAGAAGTGCTCGTAACACGATGTAGTTACGACTTTTGTGAATTAAGTTAACGAGTTGTGTATTGACGATGTAAATTTATTTCCTGTACCTAGTACAGACGACATCTGTAGGCTTTCAGCAAGAGACTTCGGAAAACATTGTGGAAAAAGGGGGAATTGTCTCAAACGGACACAATTTACTTTTTTCAAACAATGTTTTCAAGCCATTATCATGTTTCTTCTTGTACATATTTTAATGTGATACCATTCTTTCTCGGGTTTATTTCCAAAGTAAACGACTTGAATTCTATCGTATAAGGTAATCGGTTTAACATGTAGGTAGTTTTGTACATATATGGTGATTGAGTTGCAGATTTGACATATATATGTCATGTATAAATTAACTGGTCAGTTGTTTACATATTTATCACACTTAAGATTTGAATTAATGGTTGGTTTGTCACACTTCTATTTCGTCGTAGGTTTGGTTGTGTTGTTTGGAACATATTTAGTTCCATCGTATCTCTTAGGCTTGTTTTAGATTCACGTCTGGTTTTGACTCGATATAATGTAATATTTATTGATTAAATGTGACTCATGTTTCTTGATTATAAATTATGTTCCTACCTTTAAATCTTATGTGGAAAGCAACATTGATGGAAAGTAACAGCAATGGACTTACTTCGGATTCCGTCGAGGGAATGAGCGATCACACCTGATTGGAGCAAGGAATGTCAGCCATTGGTTTAGTCTCAAACATGTAGACGCTTATTTCAACTTTATTCAATAATTATGCCTTTATTCATTGAATTTCTTGTTCATAGTCTTGCTTAAATACTTTCAAAGATGTCTGCTGCAGATATTTTGCATGTGGGAACGAGTTAAAAGGGAATATTCACCGCACAAGAAGTGACAGCAGAATGAAAGGAGTTCCTATACACACCAGATCATTCAAAGTACGGAGAGTATGCCATGAACCTTACCAATACGCTGACATGGACGTCATCACGACACACAAACACTTTCTATCACAAAGTTCAACAGTTTGGACACTTTGAAAGTACATGTACTGTACAGAACATACAAGTTACGTTGAACAGGCAGAACTATGGGCAAGGTTGTCTTAACAAAAACATTATTGGGAATGAAAACGGAAGCTCCTTTTTGAAGACAGAAATATAATATCTCCGAGTTCTGAATGGCACTGGTAGAATTCACGGGGTTATAGCATACCGTGATTCCCCAGTGGCATCCAGGATCGGGGAAAAAAACAACCCAAACGATACCCCTACGAACGAAACCGGGACTCTTCGGCAGCTTAACGACACCCCACGAACGAAACCGGGAATATTCGGCAGCTTAGCGATACCCAACGAACGAAACCAAGACTATTCGGCAGCTTAACGGAATTAAACGACATGTTTGATGTCATTTACATAGTTACCAAGCTCTCTGTAAACGATATATATCTGAAACGACATTCCGTTAATGAAACATCTCAAACAACATGTCACATCCGTAATTAAATAAAACCTTTGGAAATACCATGACTGTTTAAATAATGAAATCTTTTCTTTTTGCACAGAAATGCCCATTCCGTCTGCAGTTTTGATCAGCAAATATCTTTGTCTGAGATAAATATGATTTGGGAAAATCTTTCTCTATTTCAAGATTAATTATGCCACTTGGAAATGTAGAATCACAGTATATATAAGTGACATAAACATGTACTAGCTTCACGCCGTCACAATCGTCAAATACGCATTGGTTATATGTTGACTGGATGACATTTGACCAACTACTTCTCATTCAATAGTAATAAAATCGAATTTTTGAATCCTTCGTTGTTATGGAAACAAACTCATTGGTGGAAACACATTTATGGTATCTTGCAAAACGGTTGCCTCTTTCGCACTCTATTTTGCTACAGGTACACCTGTTTTGAAATGGTTGTATGTCAGAATAAAACATGTGTTATGCTCCATTATCACTACTGCCCATTTCCTTTCCAGATGATCCCTTCATATATATACAACAAATATGCAGCAGGCGACTTTGAAAAGATACCCGAACAAATTGAAAACTCCCTATTAATTAAAGTACATTTATTGAAAAGAGTTGAAATGATAGACGTTTTGAGCAATTTCTTCTTTTGTCGCCTTGTTTTCAAAAGCCCGAATGTTGTAGAGGCGTCAGAAAGCGTCTATATGAGGGAAAGAGTTCGCGCAACTGCGTACAATAAAGCCTGATGTTGTAGAGGCGTCAGAAAGCGTCTATATGAGGGAAAGAGTTAGCGCAACTGCGTACAATAAAGTCTGATTTTTACACAGTCTCATTAGAGCCCTCTATATGCACTTTAGTCCCAGTTACATCTCTTGACCAACAACTAGGACGGCCCGTTTGCGGAGAGTCAATTACGCCGAGTCCACACTGTTGGTTTTCTCTCGTGTCGGCTCATATATATCAGAAATGGAAAACATTAGTCATAGTATCCGATTCTTCTTTTATTAATTTCACGAACTCGGTTACGGAAATCTCCGAGTCCAATAATAACATTTTACGAAGTTGGGCGAACACGTTTCTGACGGAAAACTCCGATACTTCCCATGAATATATTACTAAGTAAGCCAAATACGCGATTTTATTTTTTGGTAAAATATCCACGAAACGTCAAGGGATCTTTAGCGATCACCGAAATTGGACGCGAAATGAATCGATTTACTTCGGTAGCCTTCGACAAAGTCAGGAGGCACTCTGTATAATTTTACTTCGGTGCCAACTTGAGGAAAACGGAAATCTCCGAGCTAAATAATAAACTTTACTACGAAGTTCTGAAGGAAAAAATAATAAGATATATGATTATTTTATATTTTGTAAACGTTCACGAAACTTCAAGAAATCTTTAGCGATCACTAAGATAGGGAACTTAATTGGCTCACACAACAAATTGGACGAGAAATCAATCGATTAACTCCGGTAGCCTTCGACAAAGTGCGGCGGTATTTTTGCTAAAGGGCATATTGGAATTTCAGTTAATGTTCACTTGTTTGTTAAAGATGACAACATTTATTTAGTAAAGTAGAAGAGCGTAGTATGGTTCGTTTATAATATAGTTTAAGAGCATAGTTTTAACACGCCAGTTGATGTTACATTGATATTTATTGTATCTCGTTGTTTAGATCGTCACACCCCCAAATTTAACAGATGTATTAGTTAATGATTTGTATTGTTATCGTCTGCTTTGAAATCATCTACAGAAATGAAAATGTTGTGGGAAAAGTGAGCCAAAGTAGAAATTGTTCTACAGACCTTCTTTATGTATTAGTATCATCATTCATATAGAAATTGTCAAAATTGTTGGGAGGGGGGATGGGGGTCACACGCCCCCCGGTCCCCCCTGTTCCTACGGCCCTGCATGAAACAAACCTTTATCCTGCCAAGAAGTTTAATCCCATATTCCCCCCACACCTTCTTCACATTACCATGCCTTCAAAACAATCCCGTTTTGATTAAAATTCTTTGTCTGTGAAAATATCAGTGAACGTGACATTCTTATAGTTAACCATTATACCGTCTTTTGCGACTTTACCCATTATTTGTGCCTACTGATTAACACAATATTGAATTGCAAATACGAGCAATTTAGTCCACGGTTATCCTGCAAATACGAGTAATTTAGTCCACGGTTATCCTGCAAATACGAGTAATTTAGTCCACGGTTATCCTGCACATTCGTTCAGCCTAATCCATGTTTTAATTTAGCGAAACTAAAATAAATCCAGGCTTATAAAGGAATAATCCATAGCCAGGTCAAAATGTTCTCGAACCAAAGTCTTTCTTTAGATAAATATAGTACCGGCAGTTCGAGCAATCAGAACTGCTGGTGTGCTTATTTCTTGATTAGTTTTTTTCACTGACCAGTGTTTTATAATATTTTCAAGTATCAAGTATTTATACAAGTAATAATGCGCATATATAAACAGAATAAATGAATCGCGTCGCTCAACATACATAAACGAATTTAGCATAAATCGATGAATTTTTCGAACATGTCGATAACTCGGAAGTAATTTATAGGAACCCTTCGACTCAGAGTCCACTGTAAATAGGTCAAATTGACCTGTGAGTATTGACCCTGAACATATATAAGGGAATTAAGTATAAATCGAAGAATTTCTCGAACACATCGATAACTCGAAGCGATTTTTGGGTCCACTGCTACTTCGAGTTATGGAGAGTCCACTCAATATAGGTTAAATTGACCTGTGAGTATTGACACTGAGCATATTATAGGTTAAATTGACCTGTGAGTATTGACACTGAACATAATATAGGTTAAATTGACCTGTGAGTATTGACACTGAACATAATATAGGTTAAATTGACCTGTGAGTATTGACACTGAGCATATAAATGAATTGAACACACATCGAAGAATTTTTTGAACACATCGATTACTCTGAATTAATTTTGGGGTCCCCATTTGAGTCAACTGTATATGTCAAATTGACATGCGAGTATTGAAATTGTTGATTTGTTATCCTCACTATCCTTTCACACATACACACATATGCAGCAGACGATTTTTAAAATATCTGGTTATATATGGTAAACCTCTATAAATATAAGTGTCATAATTGAATGCAGTTGACAAAATATTGACAAAGAGAAATATTCGGCTCATGCCACACACTCTGATTCGTCTACTGAAGAGGCGTAAGACAACGTCTGTATGTGGGAAAGGGTCCAACTGTAACTGTGGTTGTTAAGTCTGTATGTGGGAAAGGGTCCAACTGTAACTGT
>JAUELF010207317.1:0-14186 GCA_031471495.1 Clinocardium nuttallii | reverse complement strand
TCTCTCTCTCTCTCTCTCTCTCTCTCTCTCTCTCTCTCTCTCTCTCTCTCTCTCTCTCTCTCTCTCTCTCTCATGATGATGATGATGATATTAAATAATAAAAATGTCATAAAAACATTAGAGTCGCCTTCTTTATATGTACATAACCTTTCCTCATACAACAAATCTGCTACAGACAATTTAGAAACAAATACATATATACGATATATAAATAATAAAACAAGCCACTTGATTTTGGAATATTGTTGAAAACATATTGGCAAATGGAAATATTGCTCAATCTGAGCAATATTTCCTTTTTTTACACAATATTTTCGAAAGCCATCTGCTTTAGAGAGCTTCTGTTTAATTTCCTTTTCAACCATTTTTCCGTCATATCATGGCGGCCAGTTCATCTTCTCATGCGTTTTCTGGCCTTTCCACACCAGTAGTCCACACAACATTAATTTGAAATGTCGGAAATAATGCTGACCGTGCTGGGGATCGATCTCAGAACCTCTTGATTGACAGCCCATGAAATAAAGCAGATTCTGATATAAAATAAGAAACAGTGTAGGTTTCATTTTCCGAGGGCGGCACTGTCTTTAAAATGATTCATACGTTATATTCGCATGTCCGAGTGGCCACGCATCGTCACAACAGCGTTCTATCACAATTGACATATTTCCCTTTCAACAAATATTTATTCATAAACAATTTAAAGAAAGTCTTAAATGTAAAGAACCTTCTAACAACTAAGAAATGCAAGAACATGTGAGCCGTCCTGCAAGAAAACCAACATTATGGCATCTGCGAAATGTATTGACCAGATCAGCTTGCGCTGTCTGCGCAGACTGATCCGGGCCGACACATTTCGCGTCAGGTGAATAGAGGTATAGAGAAATGATTCCTAAAACAGAAAATCCTCAAGAGGCGAAACGTCTCTATCCGGCTAAGTCTGCGCGGCATGCTTAGGCTTAACCGGGTCGATGCTTTACGCAGAGTCCACAATGTTGGTTTTCTCACGGGACGGCTCATATTTCCTTTACAACTAATATATATTTATGAAAATTATAGACGCTTAGTGTAATCCCGGAACAGGATCTCAAAATGATGCCTGTACGACAGTGGGTGCGAAATGCTTTCTTTTAGCCTGTCAATCCCAACTCCATCGAGCTATCGGAAATCAGTTTTTATTATATGTGATGTGGCTCTTAAGATATAAAATAGTTTTCTTTAACCATTCCCATGTACAACAAATCTGCAGCAGACAACTTTGCTTTGATGTTTGGTGTTCTACGTCGCTTTTAACATTTTGCCAGTTATAGCACGGCGTTGTATGTGTCATTTACCAGCAATACCGGCCATGTCAGTCAGTCGTAATGCTTACCCCACAAACCTGGATGCCAAGGAGTGCAATAATTACTATCACTTTAAAAGTATTTGGTATGACCCGGCCAGGGACCGAATCCACGACCTCTCGCAACCGACGCGTTCTTACATACCGATTGACACGTTGTCCCGGATTGTCATTCGTTTAAGAAGCCGGTTGTCTGTCATATACCGGCATTGTGTCTGACATCCCGAACCTCGCCGGTTCTGGATATTTCTCCCGGTGTCTCCCGGTTGTATTTAACATTCGAAAGTAGTCGGACAGGTCTGCTAGATCGAGCCGGAACAACAGGGTTCATTACGGATCATCAAGAACTTTACGCCGTTGTCTTCCCGGTTTTACAAGGGTCTTCCCGGGCCATCATACGGGATTTACCGGGGCGCCTTTCCGGGACATATCGGGATGCAACCGGGACAGTGAGAATTATGTCTGTCTTTGAAATTAGATTTGTTTAAATGGCCTAATATATTGTGAATTGCCAATGCATTTAAAACCTTTTCCCGGATGTTTTACGTCTCAAGTCAAGTAAAAAAAAATTTATTGACATGCTTTATAGTCCTTACAGGCGGACAATAAAATATATATTATATAACATGAGAAAAATATAATGTTTTTTTTTAAAACAATATGGGAAGGAATGTTTACTAAATTGTCATTTTCTTTCTGGCGATAAATGAAAGCCTTGTATGTAAATTTAGCCAGCTTGCTCATAACTATTGTAGATTGACATTTAAGCAGCTGTACAAACTTGTGTATAGTTGACCATTTACACTAGCAGAATAGTAGTTCTTAAGTCTCGATAATAGGAACAGACTAGAATAAAGTGATAATTCATTTTCCAAAACATTCATAGTGCATTATTTATATATTCTACTAGAACGTGGGGTGTTGTTATGTCGACCGGTTTCGATCTCTAATGAATGGCTTGAATATCTCAGTTTATTTAATGCCTGTCTATATCTGTCTATATGGCGAGGTGACTGTCCAGATGTGCTGGCTGATCTGGAACTGCGCACATCTGTTATATTGCGGGGTCCCAAAATGTTGATTTCATTTACCACAGTCATAATGGGCAATTTCTCCTTTTGTCAGTAGTTTTTCTGACAAAACTCATTTAGTTTAAATGCCTTGGACTCGATGACTCACACTTTCATTAACCCTTTATAATCATACGCCTATTCTAAATGACTTCCCATATCATTGCTTCCATGGTTTTGAAGACGTGTGCTGCTGAGGAGTTTTCCCAAAGGTTATTTAGCTTGAATGCATTTGCTTAGGTGACTCGGACTTCATTAATCCATTCCCGCATTTAGATATAATTTGACGCATCTGTCCTGACATTTTCTTCAACATTGTGGCATTTCCTGTACTGCTTTTCTTTTGTCAAAATGTTTTCAATTCTTTTCAATAATTGTACTTTCATTTTAATTTTGATCCTTGGTTTTGAAGTTGTCTGCGTTTAATGTTATTTAGCATTTTTGCTTCGCCCCGGTGACTTAGACTTTTGCATCAACCCTTTTCGACATTAAGACACCATCCCAAAATATATTTTGCCACAGTGTCTTCTTATATATTCAATGTTCATACTTCTTTCTATAACCAATTTATACCCTTTGGATATTTCCATTTTCATCTACCACAGGTTTGTCAAATGCGATAAAGAGTTAAGTTCGTGATTTTGACAAGCATATTATATCCACAGTTTTCACACTTGACAAGTTTTATGTCGGCCTTGTATGATAGTTCATAATTGCCATTAAAAGCATGCACTATTCAAATTCTTAATTTCCTTTGATTAACTAATTGCAGTTTTTGATGGACACAATTACAATTGAAGACAATGAAAATGGGCTGACTGACAATTGAGAAGTTTTCACCCTTTCACGTTTTCACTCGCTATACGCTACATACGTTTTTAGTGTTGTTTTACTCCATTTTCAACATTATTTCAGATAAATCACGACGCATCTTACGGAGAAATACTGGTCAATTTATCCTGACACATGAGAGTCAGTCAGGGTTGATACACAAATATACACGCAGAAATGGTTTCATAAAATATAAAATGGAATATTGAACTCGGTTCTTTTCACTAGCTCATTATGCTGAAACTAACGTATTTTGTTCCATATCATCACCGTTGAAGTTAAACCTTTGAAATGGCAGATTGTAAAACATTAATTAAACTTTAAGGGAATGAAGGGAAAATAATATTTAAAGCTTTTTCATACTGCTTTTAATTCATGGCGGATCAATTAATGGATGATTTCTGAAAAACTATATACAAACACACAATAAGGAATTTGTATAACAATAATCACAATTTTATTCGAAACATTGAATAGAATTTAAGCCCAAACCGATTGATTTGTAATATTTAATTAACATCATTTATTTTCTTAATTACGTTTGATTGATTTGTTATTCTATTTGATGGATTCAATTTAAAGGGAAGACCGGTCTATATCCGTCTTTTAAACAATAGATTTCCTAACGTTGATATTTCCGTGCGAAGTTTGCCAAACCAATCTGTGATTTCCTTCCGAAAATGAAAGGATGTGTACATGGCAAACATGAGGTGTGAAGAGTGCTTGGAACTGACTGATTCCCACTGGGGCGATTAACTGACATCTCACCATCACTATAAAGCACCCGTTTCTGGTACCAACATATCATTTCAGATTTCGTGCGTGAATGTTATAGTTAGTTATATTGTTATTGGATCATTTCAGGCTTGCTGCAGAAGAAAATGAGGTAAGTCAACTACTTTATCTATTACTCGACACAATTGACCCTATCTTGATCGCTGTAACGAGATTAAACCGTTTACACATAAATCAAATCTGCGGTAGGAGATTTTTGAAAACATCTAGAAAAAAATAGGAAAAATCTTATAAGTTTATAGAGTTATGGTGGCAAATAAATAAATATGATCATTTTCTCCCTTTTCCACAATGTTTTCAAAATATTATCTGCTACAGAGGCGCTTATATGTTAGTGACTTTAATGACGTTGGTGTATTTTTCTTCATCACTTTAAATCTTATTAATTGTAGAAGTATGCATAATTTACGATTTGGTGAAAATAAATGTACGAACGTCATTCTAATGAAAGGCAAGGGGGGCCAGGTCAATACTGTTAAGATATATTAAGTGCATTAAACAAATTCAACATAAAAACGCTGGAAATTGGATCAATCGTTAACACTTACTGGCAGAACTAAATTTTGCCTTTAAATGTTAATGGCTGAGTTTCCCATTACAACGTATTTGAAGCAGGCGATAAATTATACTATATTTTTCAACAATTGGATTTTTTATCAGGCTCCGAAATATGGTTTAAGAGAAAATGCCTTTTGGAAAATGAGCTTTCTTGACTTATACTGACTTTACCAGGGAATTATTAGGATCAGTGTATAGGCAGGTCAGATTTAATGTACATGTTGATCGGTATGTAGATGTAAACGCGCATTGGTAGAGTTTCCGCTATTACGAAATTTCTGAGTAAATATCTAAATGTATTTTAACATGACAGATATCTGTCATCCAATTAAAGACAGTTCACGCCAAAAAGGATATGGCACGTTATGTATAACCACAATGTCATGTGAGATTTTACATCACGTATAAATGTTTGGCAGGTAGGGTTATACTATAAACCAATTCCATTCGACTAGAAGATCCGTTGGTGTAAACTGAGAAATTACTCGTTTCACAATGCTTTTAAGCGTCGGCAGCTGATACTGTAGATGCCACGTGAAAAGTCGTCTTCACGTGGGAATTCCAGCTACAGCTAACTAAAAACCAACTCTTTCAAATATAAGCCGTCTGTCAAAAAATCAACATTATTGAGTCTGCGTAAAGTGTCGACCCTGATCCGCCTAAGCATGCCACGCAGGCTAACCCCGACAAAAACGTTTTGCCTCTTGGGGATTTTCAGTTTTAGGAATTATTACTCTTTACCTCTATCCGCATTAGACGGGAATGTGTTAGCCCGGATCAGTCGGCGCGGACAGCGCAGGTCGATCTGGTCGATACATAACGAAGATGACACAATGTTGGTTTTCTCGCGAGACGGCTCATATCACATTGTCCACTACAGTTAATAGTATAGGACAGATAATGTGCCCTTTCACCAATGTAATAGTATATGCAAGAAAACACATGTTCATCAAACAAAATATCCTTATATTGAAAATAGTCGTGCTTTATAAACAAATATTTCTTTGATAAAAGGTGGTTACGAATAAATTGACCTATTTTGATATTGAAAACATAAATATGTTTGCATCAATTATTTTATACAAATAAATATATTCTCTTTAGCGACACTAGCGTATACAAGTTTAGTTAACAAATGTTTTTTGCAATTCGTCTATTGGTTGGAAATGTCAAATAAATCACGAACATTTGCTAAAAAGCACAAGAGTGCAATGTTGTGCATTAGTCAGATTTCGTAATAAAGGAGATGGGGTTCATAGAGCACGACAATGCTATGGCACGTCACACCCGTGCATCACATGACGTGTCACGTGGTATATAACTTCCTGTATGTCTTGAAGCTAGTTCTGAATACGTGTTGACATGATACAAATTTATCTCAGTTATTACAAATCGAGGACGGATGTTGGGGTGTGAACGTGATCATCATTAAGATGGTTAAAATGACAAATCTTATCTTAATTGTACCATTTTGCTCGATCTAAGTACAGTTCCGTTATAAGTTGCTGGCATTTTGAATATGATATATAAACGAGTTATTTTTAAGACAAGAACCATTCACACTTTTATACATGTGTAACTGAACTATACAAGCGCAGGTATGGATCTGTCATCGTCTTTATCTCGACTTTTTGTTTGCGGGTTTCGGCTTTTTTGTCCTGTATTCTTTTTTAACAGTTCTTGTTACTATGAATATCAATAAACAAATTTTTCATTTAACAATGATGATATAAAGATTTATTTTAAAATTAATATTGCTTGACTTTAAAGAGTATAAATAAACACACAGAAAGTTGGAATTACTTTTCTTTGTAGTTAAATTAATTTTGAAGGATTAATGAATTGTTACATGTTAAAATCCCTCTTTACCAATGAATGTTTTAATTCCATTCATGGACATAAGGCATCATTTTGGAAGTTCGTATCTTTTCTTGAACCGAGCAGTTTAATTAAGACAAACAGAAACTCTTACGGGAATGAGAGATACAATGAGCTTATTCTGGAAAAAATGCATTGTTGTTAAAGCAAGTTAAAGGGACAATTGCGATAAATACAAATTTCCCCTTTTTGTTACTTTGACAGTTATGAATTAAAAAGCTTACCCTGTGTGACACATTTTACTAATACAGTAAGTACAAGAATATTTATTTTCACACGTTGAAGGTATCAAAACTTCCATTATTGCTTCATTGTTAACAAGTTTACATGGTATTAGAATCCAAGTTTTGTTACGAGATTAAGAAAAAGCAAACCACTTTAATACATAGATGTGTTACTATTGAAAATACGAACCACGACATACAAAAAGGGTATCGTTTAAGGTGACCAGTTGTTTCGTCATTAAATATACACTTTTTAACGTAACTCTTACAGGCGACTTTGAAAACAGTTTCGTAATGGGAGATTTCATATAATAAGCAATTTCTCCTATAACCATAACTTTATTCAAATAGTGTTCACTCAGAGTTGTGTATATACTATTGATACACGTGCCTACTGTAGTCGGAACACTGCGGAAGAAAAAAAAATTAAATCTGTTTCCCCCAGTTCATTTAAAAGCGAAACTAATATTCTTGTATCGGACATTTTCTTGCACCAGGGCTACATACTAAACGCGCCATTACAATAACATAGACGTTAAGCCATTGAGTTAAAGTGGAGCACATTGGCTCACTGCTCAACAAGGGGATATTAAATACATTACCAATAGACTTTATGAATAAAACAAAGATTTTCTACCCTTTTAACCATCATTGTATCATCTTGTTTTAATACATATCTAATTTTATCAGCTTTGCATTAAAAACATGTCTGAAAACAAAATGTATAAAAACCTTAATATGGGATCCAGCTTTTCTCATTACACTACACTCTGCGTCGACGATACAAGCTATGTAAGTTACTTATAATTTTAAAACTTGAATACTTGTTTGTCTTTAAACCGTTTTTGATAAAATAGTGTTTGCTTTTTTGGAAGTTGTAGCAAAATGGAAAATGAAATTGGAATAATAAATTGTGTTAAAAAGAACCAATCGACAATTTGTCTATTATGAAAAAGAGACGCCGCTCGTTTAGAACAGATAAATATTAATTTATTTCTGAAAATGTCGTTCATTACAAAGTCGCCAGAATTCGTCATTATAGGATATTCTAATTTATCTAAAGCGATTATCAACTTCCTGCAGCATATTTGTTTGGTGTGGGAAAGGGTTAAGCTTCAATTATTGTATCATGAAACATTTCTTCAACTGTGGAAAATGACATAAAATCGTCTCTACAGATATGTTTGAAAAGGATTTAACCAGATCTTGTCCACAGCAGTATGCACCAAGCTAATGACCATGTGTTACATGAAGACCCCATATTGTCATTGCGCATCCCATCTCTTTTGATCCAATAAGTAAAGCACCGCTAATTGATACTTTAATTGGTCTGTTTTAAAATACCCGGCGCTAGTATAATTAATGGTAAAAAAGGGTATCTTTACCTTAAAATACTTATAGTTACGTGTCTTTTGCGACAATTATGCGTCGAATGGACAGACGGAATATGCAAATGTAGTTTATTGCGTTTTGGTGATTTGGTCACGTGATATCTGGATTTAAGTAATCGACGGATTGAGTAAAATATTTTATTTTTCATTTCAGGTTTGAAGTAGAAGTTCCAGAAATTGTAAGTACATATTGATATATTTGTTTTTGTTATTGGAAACTGTTTTGATCATCTGCTTTCCTTTATGTAGACACATTTATAGAAGCATCTGCAGCAGTCGAATACAGATGACACTGTCGCAAAAAAAATCAATTGCTTCAATAAGCATTTGTTTTTACTCTTGTCACAATGTTACCAAGCTTCATTAAATACTTGATTTAAAGACATATCAACATGTGGCCTTTAATGATAATGCAATTCACGTGAGGAAGGGTAGAACAATTGTGGGGGAAGCAAGCGGCTTTCAAAATTGTCTGCCTCTTAAATCAATGTTTTAATCGTCTACCTTCCTTTATGTAGACACATTTATAGAAGCAACTGCAGCGGAAGAATATAGATAACACTGTTGGAAAAAAAGGGCAGTTTCTTTAAAAACCATTTGTTACTCTTTTCACAATGTTATCAACTTTATTTAATGACAGTTCAACATGTTGGCCTTTATCGTCTGATGTTAACGGATATAAATTCATATACATGTTGGAAAGGGCAGAAACATTGTGTGTTTGGGGACGGGGCGTTAAACCACTATTAGTCGTCTGTATCCGGGAATGCTTTCTCCTGTTGCGGAGGAACACTAATTCTAACCATGTTCATCGACGTTGCTTAATGTATAACCAAAGTAATATTATGCAACGTAGCTAAGTTTGTAAAAGAAGCCTTAAAAAAAGATCTATAACATTACCATAACTTGATTTCACACTGAACAATATTTGCCATTATTTTATCTTCTTTTCGTTACAAAAACATGTATTGTGAATTGTTTGTCCTCTAAACTTTGTAGTAAACTATTTTTTTTTCTCCTTTCATTTTTCTTTTTTCATTTTTCTTTCTTTTCTCTTTTCTTTCTTTTCTTTCTATTTTTTTCTCTTTTTGTATTTCTATTCCGTTCGTTATCATGTTTTCATGTGATGTAATGTATATTTTGTACTTTTGAATGTGACGATGTACTACGTACAAGTCAAAAGAAATAAACACTGTTCTAAAGGTACTGGCTCAGATTGCATTGGAGGGTGTGAACCGATAATTATGATGTAAAACGGTGATTTGCTTAATCATTACTTTGTCATTATATACGGTTCATCAATTTGTAAAGCTCTTACGAGAGGCATGTACAGACCCATGTGGGATTATGTATATCACCATAAAGTCTTTAACCCTTTCCCACATGCAGACGCATTTTGATACAATTGAAACAGACGACTCTTGAAAACATTGTGACCAAAAATACAATTTCTCATGATGAGCATTTTTTCCTTTGGCCACAATGTTTTCAACTTTATTCAACAATTAAAACTATCTTTTATTGAGATTTCTTTTAGTTTTTTGTCACTATGTTTTCAGAGTCGTCTGCAGCACATTTGTTGTATACGGGAAAGGGTTAAGAAGGATTTTCTTTTGCTAGACGCTGCTTCAAAGTTCTCGAATTACAAAACATTATGATGAAAGTGATAAAAGACAATAAACCGCATATCTTTAGGGAATTGTGATCGTTAAATTTAGTTAGGAGATTATCACGCAATATGATTCCACGGAGAAATTGGTACGATAGAATTCAAACGTCTCATTCATTATCTGGTATTGCTATTATTATATTTGAGCCGAACCACACGAAAACCGACATTATTACGGAGTTGTATACACATGGCATGCGTATATTTTGAGTAGTCAATACATTTTCGAACTATTTTACATTGCACACTCTTTTCTCGACGGCTGTTCGGTCAACAACCGTTGAAATAGGTGCGATCGCAATAGTCGGCTCGTTTGCTTCGCTTTTGAGCTCGACTAAAGCTGGATGCCCTCTATGTACTAACTTTATACGATTGGTGATTTAAAAGTAATAAAGCTTTTTCTATAACTATTGAAATAGTTGGTATCGTCGATGGAATGCGCCCCATATGTATATATGCATTTATGCTCTTCTGTGTAGTGAATTAAAATTTAGAATATTACCATATATGTGTAGTTGAAAACACGTTGTCGTGGAACTAATATGATGGGTTGCCTATACACACACAACGTTATGGTTTTAAATAGCCAAAAGCTTCTTGATACACCGACAGAAGATTTGCATTATATCGTTTGTATGACTTGCATTAACAACGTTTAAATGTTACTGTCCTATGATAAATTCCTCAATAGTAAAATTAAATGAAAATAGAACACCATTTACATAATAACGTCATTTATTTTTGAATTATTCAAGACGATTACTTGATTTGGATTTAACAATTTATCAGTTATAACACGGCGGCCAGTTGACGTACCAAAGTATTTCCTGAATTTCTCACAAAAGTATTCCACTAAAATAGTGTTGAGCCTCGAAAGGAATGTTGACCGAGCTGCCGGGCCTCGATACGAGGAGGGGAATTCGGTGGACATGCAACGCTAGTTCGCAAGACAGCCGCTTCTGATCTTTATAACAACTGCGCAAGTATCGTTTTACATTGTGAGATGATAAATACTTTAGTTTACCCATTTCGGTGAACAGTGCTTTTTGAGGAGGTAGTTAAATTGTTAATAAATGACATTCTTCCTGAGAGTGACACAAATGTCACCAATATTACCAGAACTAAATGTTTTGACAAATTACGCTCAAAGTCGTCTGCTGCAGAATTGTCGTATGAGGGAAAGGGTTAAGCTAAACATTCATCAGGCTTGAAGTCTACTTCCTGGTTACCATCACTCCTTTTGTTTGTGTTGACAACGAAATATAGAAGGTTGAAGGTTTCTACCTCATCATTCCCCTCATCAATGGATTTAAACCTGGAACCCTTTCAGAGCAATTTTCACCAATGTCTTCCACATAATTATAATGATGCTTTGAATAACCTTTTACTGATGGATTATTACTAAGTACAGTTTAAACCCTTCCACATAATAATTATAACAAATCTGCAGCAGAATACTTTGAAAACATCATGGTGAAATTATAGAAAATCACTAAAGTTGAATGTATAATTATTGAATAGAGTTGAAAACATTGGCGCAAAAAGAGAAATTGCTGATTATTTTTAAAAGTCAACTGCAGCAGATTGTGTTTGCAAGAGTGAAAGGGTTTGTACAAAGTTGAAAACGTTTTTGGTATATAGCCCTTTCCTACATATACACATCTCTGATGCCTCTGAAGCAGACCACTCTTGAAATCATTGCGGCAAGGAGAAATTGCTCAAGAGCAATTTCTCCTTGCCGCAATGGTCTCAACTCTATTTGACAATTATACAATCATTTTTAGAGATTTTCTATATTCAGAACTTGATATTTCAAAGCTGTCTGCTGCAGATTTATTGTATGTGGGAAAGGGATAGAGGAATTGCTCAATTTGAGATGACTGAAAATTACATATCAGGTGGACGGTGCCATTTTCAAAGGTTCACACAGAAACTGTTCACTGTTTCACACAGAAACCGTTGCAGTGAACAGTTTCTAGGAACTCGAAATGTTTTGAATTTGAGAGAAGTGTGAATTGTATTCAACATTTACAGTTCTCCCTAATTATGGTGCACTTTTATTGAATTATTGGAATCTCATTGATAGTATGGTTATAACCCTTAATTTCCCTCATAAGAAATAAAGAAATCATTTCAAGGAATCAAGAAGCTCCATTGTTGTATTACATATTATGTTTGTTGGCGCAAAGCGCCCAGGGTAATTCTTTTAATTTAACACATACTGCAAATCTCCACCAGATGACTTTGAAAACAAGTTGACAAAAACCTGAAAAATCTCCATTAAAGATAGCTTAATTGTTAGATAAAGGTGAAAACATTGTGGCCAAAGGAGAATTTGCTCATCATGAGCAATTTCAATTTTGGCCACAAAGTTTTCAAAAGTCGTCTGCTGCTATTGTGCCAAAATGCTTCTGCATGTGGGAAAGGGTTAGTCGGACAGCAGTTACATAATAGTTATTTACCATGTAGATGGTCAGTAAAAGCTCAGATATGACTCGTATTACAGAATAATAACTGAGGCTTTTACACCTTTTGTGACTTTTTGCGCACATACAACAAATCTGAAGCAAACGACTTTGAACACTACAAAGACAAAACTATGGAAAATTTTAATAAATGAAGGTATATTTATCAAATGAAGTTTGGAACATTGTGGTAAAAGGAGAAATGACTCACTGGAAGCAATTTCTCCTTTTGCAATTGTTTTTAAATGTTGTCTGCTTAATTATAGGCGTCAAAAAGCATCTTTATATATGGGAAAGAGTTTAATGTTTTCTTTTGCTCCAAACACTCTATAACAAAGACCAAGCACACTATAGAACAGCTTTCTGACCAAAAATCAACAAAAAAACATTACTTTGAAAAGCAACAGTTTCAACAATGTTCATTTGCAATAATTGCATTACAAAAAGAAAAAGATATGGAATCAGAGAGGAAGTTTATGTTAGAAAAAGGGTTGATTAAACCGATTTGAAAACAAAATTGGATCTTATAGCTATTTTGTTAGAACTTATTAGAATATTTTTGTTACGAATTAAGACTTTCATGAAAAGAAATACATTCCTGCAAAAAAAGGAGCTGAATGCGAAACAGTTTTATTTTATTAACTGCGTCATAAATCAAAGTCATATATTATTAAACTGGTAAAATGCTGTAATACCAACAGACGAAATAATAAAACAAATTATGGGGAAAATGGTAAAAATTGACAAAGTTATATGAGATCAAGAAAACATGCAAAACGTTTGTCCTTAAGTATATATCAGTTTTTCCATTTCTGCATTCAAGTGGCAACATGATTGGAATGAGGTTCATAATTGAATAAAAACTGCAGTGTTTGTGATTGTTTTTCCTATTATATTCATTGGTAGAAATCTGATGCTGTATTTAAATAAATTATAGTATTAGCTTGTATTAAATGCCATGGATTTATTAAGTTATACTCGCCATGAAAGGACAGGTATAACAAAGAAATGACCAGGGGAGGCCATAAAGATGGTCCACTAAAATCTGTCGTCCTATTTGTGACCAAAGAACAAAACCAATTTGAACAACTGGACATTTCTAAGTTGTATTAGAAATGCAAGGATCCATATGCTGTGTTGGCATCATTTTCATGTCAATGAATTATGCTATTTTAATCTCCCTTTACCACATGCAACAAATCTGCATCAGATGACTTAAAACGTAGAGGCAACAAATATGGAAAATCTTTATTAAAGTATAATTAATGAATACAGTTTAATGTTTTGAAGAATTGATTGCTGCATATTTGATTCAGAATGTGTATGCAAGTGTGAAAAAAGATAGAATAATCATACCAAAATGACTTGCTTTTCAGAAAAAGGTATGCAAAAGTTGCTATCTACAAATGCTTCTAAACATGTCTATGACATGAAAAGAACACAACAGTAGAGCATTTGTGTAAATCCATATGTCAATAGGACAAATTGTTGAAAATTCTCAGAACAACAGCACAGCATTTGTATAGATCCATTCTGTCAATGGCACAAATTGTAACTGTTGCAAAGCTCTTGTGAAACAATAGCAGAGCATTTGTGTAAATCCATATGTCAATGGCACAAAGTGTTACTGTTGTAAAACTCTTGTGAAACAACAGCAGGACTTTTGTGTAAATCCATATGTCAATGGCACAAATTGTTACTGTTGAAAGATCTTGTGAAGCAACAGCAGGGCTTTTGTGTAAATCCTTATGTCAATGGCACAAATTGTTACTGTTGAAAGATCTTGTGAAGCAACAGCAGGGCTTTTGTGTAAATCCTTATGTCAATGGCACAAATTGTTACTGTTGAAAGATCTTGTGAAGCAACAGCAGGGCTTTTGTGTAAATCCTTATGTCAATGGCACAAATTGTTACTGTTGAAAGATCTTGTGAAGCAACAGCAGGGCTTTTGTGTAAATCCTTATGTC
>JAUELF010207103.1:0-24190 GCA_031471495.1 Clinocardium nuttallii | reverse complement strand
AAACGTGCAATTTCTCCTTTTGTCACAATGTTTTCCACTTTTAGTCATAGGTTATCAATTCAATTATAGAGATTTTCAGAGTCGTCTGCTGCAGAGTTGTCGTAGGAGGGAAATGGTTAAGGCGGATGTGACGACGTCGCAACATCATAGTTTGCTTATTCTGTCAGTATCGAAACTATTTGAGACGTCTCGCGAGAAAACCAAAATTGTGGTTGCTGCGTAAATTGTCGAACCTGATCAGTATCAGCATGCCGCGCAGGCTTACCTGGATAGAAACTTTTCACTTCCTGCGGATTTTCTGTTTCAGGAATCATTATTTTATACATCAATCCCCCTGAGACGGAATGTGTCGTCCCAGATCAGTCGATACATTACGCAGAAGCCATAATGTTAGTTTTCTCGCGGGACGGATCATTTGAAGGACAACATCTTGAGATACTCTTTTTCAGGAGTAGCTGTGACATTCTGTTACATCAACAACATCACGATATTCCTCGCGTGTGTCACGCTGAACGAAAGACGTATGATGGATAACAAACATTGGTTAACATGCCGTCCAATCAAAACGAAAGAAGAGGTCAAACTTGAAAGTCACACTAGATCGTACATGGTTTGCTGTACTGGGAAACCCCCGACGTCACGCAGTGAAGCGGAGAGTCTACTAGACAGATTTCCAAGATGGCTAATTCCAAAAATAGTTTTTTGTACACCCTTGAAAATAGGGATTTGTTTCGTCTTTATAGGATATTTGGCCGCTGCGATTTATGGATGTGTGTATATGAAACAAGGTCTTCGTTTTTCTGAGCTTCCGAACGATGCATCGTATTTTAAAGAATATGCAGTCACTGAAGAAGATTTCTTTCCACGACAAACACCCGTTTCATTTGTTATTCAACAGCATTATAATTATTCTAGTCCGAACATACAAAACGATATAGAATCGTTCATGGCAAACGTGAAGAGACACAAATCATTTGAAGACGATTTTGAAGTAAACTGGTTAAAAGTCTATAAAGATACCCCGTTCTACAACAATACAGACGAAGAAACGTTTATTTCTGGTCTTAAAACATTTCTCAGTCATCCGTATGGCGTTTACTTTCAAAATGACGTTGTGTTCGACAAATCCAAGACTAAAATCATTTCATCCCGTATGTACGTTAGATCGGAAGATTTACCTGGCAGTCAGGAGGAGGGCGATCTTATGCTTCTCGCCCGTGATCTCACTAAGAACTTCGAGTGCGACTGTTTTGCTTACTTTCCAAGTTTCATACAGTTCGAGCAGTACGTTTTGATACTCCAACAAACAATGACAACAGTCGGGAACGCACTGGTCGTTGTTCTATTGGTGACATTTATCTTCATGCCACATCCTTTATTGATTCTGTTCTGTACCATTGCAGTCGCCATGACTATGACGGGCGTTATTGGCTTCATGTTGTATATCGACAGAGCTCTTAGTTCAATAACAATGGGCCAAATAATTGTTGGAATCGGGTTCTCCGTCGACTTCTCTGCCCATATATGTCATGGATATATGTGCTCTTCAGGTGATACCCGTACCGCACGGGTTAGAGGCGCCATCGACAAGACAGGGTCACCCATCACACACGGCGCAATCTCCTCATTACTTGGTGTTGTTGTTTTAACAGGAGCTAGTTCATACGTGTTCAGAACGTTTGCAGCAATCATGGCTTTCGTATTAGCCTTTGGATGGGCTCATGCATTACTTCTGATGCCTGTAATGCTATCATGGGTTGGTCCTTGTTGTACGAAATCAAAAAGATTACTTCGATCGCCAATACAAACCGGTTCAAACAGTAAAGTAGGTCAAAGGCTAGCCAGTGAACACGAGTTTATACCCGATACACTATTAATGGTCCATATTCCACGTAAGGAAGAGAATCCGGATACATTAGATGAGTCGACAAAGATGTATTCGGACGACCAGAATACCGTTGGAAACAGATGATTTTGAATGGCGTTTAGATCGAAATACATATTTGAATATGTGCCGTCCCGCGAGAAAACCAACATCATGGCATATGCGTAATGTATCCACCCGGATCAGCCTGCGCTGTCCGTGCAGACTGATCCGGGCAGACACATTCCGTCTCAGGGGGATAGAGGTATAGAGTAATGATTTCTGAAACAGAAATTTTACAGTAGGCGAAAAGTGTCCATCCGGGTAAGCCAGCGCGGAATGCTTATGCTGATCAGGGTCGACACTTTACGCAGAGTCCATAATGTTAGTATTCTCGCGAGACAGCTCATATGGTTTTTGCCATACATGCTCAACCCATGGTGATTGGTCAAAATGGGAAGGTTTGTTATCTCTTATTTATCCATTGAAGGCAGGATTATTCGAAAAACATGGCTTCAATGGACTCGTTAGTGCCTACCTTCCCACTCCCGTTGCATAATATATATATACATAATTTGGTATTTAGTCAGTCAGTACAGAAATATCCCACGAGTATGTTTAGATCATTATACTATCTTGCTTGAGATAAGTGAGATAAGTGAATGGCTTAAGTATTGCAGTCATCATGACGTGTTTTAAATTTTCAATTTGAAACCTTTTGTTTGTTTTATCTTTATTTCCTGACAAGTGCTGTTAAATCAAGTATTCTGACAAGTGCTGTTAAATCAATTATTATACATGTTTTATTATTTTAATAATGAGTTTGATAAGTAGTATTTCGTTATTCATAATTATCATGATGATGCCAAAGTTTACCGCGAATGAAATTAAACCAGTCGAATTGTTTTATTGTCGTAAATTAGTCATATGAGCCATTTCGCGAGAAAACCAACATTGTGGTCTCTGCGTAAAGTGGCGACCCGGATCAGACTAAGCATACCGCGCCGGCTAGCCCGGATAGACACGTTTCGCCTCCTGTGGATTTTCTGTTTCAGGAATCATAACTCTATACTTCTACCCCGCGGAGACGGAAGGTGTCGGCCCGGATCAGTCTGCGCGGACAGCGCAGGCTGATCTGGTCGATACATGTACATTACGCAGATGCCATAATGTTGGTTTTCTCGCGGGACGGATCACTTTGTGTTGTTGTTTGATTTATCTCTATGCCATGATAAAGTACTTTCATCAAACCAGTAGTTTGAAATATGAAAATTTATTATATAAGTTTTATAATTTTTCATGATTATTATGTTTACAATTAGTTTATTATTGATATTATGATGATTTTACATAGAATGAAGTTTATCCATTCTACATGTATACATAGGATCAATTTACGCCAACTACATTTGCTGATCTACAGCCGAATAGCATTAACAAACTTTGTTTGCGTAAAGATGAGTGTATACCATCACCAGAATGCATGAAATATATGACATTAAATTCAGTGTAAATGTGAATATGTGTAAGGGATGCACTTGGAATGATTCGTTTTGATTACTTTTAGTATATTGACCTTGTTTGAAAGTTCAGAATGTGAAAAAAGGGTTTTGTCCGAGCCCGATTTAGTATAAAATGACGATAACCATTTACATTGAATTATTTCTTGCAAAATGCACCCCAGCCTCCACCCCAATTTGGTGTTTTTAAAGCTTAAAGGTAACTCTTGAGAAACGCTTAGAAAGTGTGCCAATGAGGGCCTGGACTAGTCGATTTACATGACAACAAAGAAGGATCTTTTTTTGTGTGTGTAATGTGACCTTCGATGCTTTAGGAAAATAATGTATAAATGAGCCGTCCGACAGGAAAAAATTCATGCCGCGCAGGCTTGCACATCGGATAGACACAGTTCACCTCCTGTGTGTTTTATGTATGTTTCAGGACAACAATCTTGTTTTTACGGGGTATGGAAGATTAGTAGGAAGAGGAAGAGTTATACATTGTGTTGTAGCCGAATAATTTTAAGAGTTATACATTTTGTTGTAGCCGTTCCAAATGAAAACCAACAATGTTGACTATGCTTAAAGTATTGACCGGATAAGCCTAAGCAAGCCGCGCAGGCTAACCCGAACAGACACTTTTCGCCTCCTGTTGATTTCTCTGTTTAAGGAATCATTACTCTATACCTCTATTCCCTTCAGACTGAATATGTCGGTCCGGATAAGCTTGCATGGACTGTGCAGGCTGATCCGGTTCGATATATTACGTAGAGTTCATAATGTTGGTTTTCTCGTGGAACATCTCATATATATATATATGAATAATGGTAAAGTGTGAATTTATTTATGTGATATTTGCTCAATGTTATTAAATGTGAACTAATTTGTTTTTCATAGTAGATAGACCGACTGTTTAAATTCCGATTTAAATCATTTGTTCATTCACATACATTCTTCATCCCGGTGATGTTATATAAGTAACGAGTATGGGTCAAGATATCAAGTGTAGAAATGTTGACCGAACCACTGTTTGTGTGTGTGTGTAGTCTGTTTGGGAATGATGGGAAAAAATCTGCATAATTGAAATTAGAATTTGAAACGGAGATTAACTGAAAAAAAAATGTATTTGCTTTAATAAATTGTCCTTCTGTATAATGTTAAATATCATTCATATATCCCTCACCGCTATGACAGGATGGAACAGCATATCCAGCATCGTTTTAACAGGGTAGTCAAACGCTTCCACATGCTCGTGTCAGGGTTGACACACAATTCAACATAGTTCTGACAAGTTGGCACAACATATCCAACATCGCTTTGACAGGGTAGTCAAACGCTTCCACGTATTTTGGCAGGGTGACATAGCAGATCAAACATCGCTTTGACCGGATCGAACAACAGATTCCACCTATTTTGACAGGTTGAACAAAATAGTTTTCCATTTTTGTTTATCAGGGTGAACAAATGAACCCACATCGTTTTGAAAGGGTGGAAAAAAGATCCAACATTGTTTTGACAGTTTGGGACGAATTATCTTGTGGTGTTTTTACAGGGTGGACAAAATATCACACATCGATTTGCCACCCTGAGCATAAGGTTCCACAATATTCTATATACGTACATGTACTTTTAGGCAGGATGCACCAAATTACATATTTCATTGATATGAAATGAAATTAATTTCAGCATTAAAGATCCAGTATTATGAATATAGTCAGTTCGCGTGTCCGGCATGTGAATGCTAGGTACATTATACCAGTTCAACCCTTGTCCCACATTAAACATTAAATTGCTACAGAAGACTTCGAAAACAGATAGGCAACACCATGAAAACTCTGTGTAAATGAAACTATAAAAATGGAATAGTAAAGAATGTGATAAAAGGAGATATTTTTAAAATGAACTATTTCTTATTTTGTCACAATGTTTCAAGAGTCGTCTGCTGCAGATGTGTCATACTGCCTCTGTATGAGGGAAAGGGTTAATTAGAAGATAGCTAAGCAAATAAACTGTACAGTCGGACCTGTATATGACGGCCAGCCATGGGATGACACCAGTCTGGTCTTATTTTCACAGGCGGTCCTTATATGCGGGGTCATTCATGCAAAACTAGATGAAATTAGGAAACTAAAAGTATGGTCGCTATAGACAGGGAATTGTTATTTCAAAGTGGTCTTTTAACACAGGTTCGATTGTATGTATTCCTTAACGTATTCTACTATTCCTGTAATATGCTCTCATGTTACAATTGACAATCTCTGTTTATTATTGTTTTAAATTAAATTGTTGTTTTGTTCGAGAAAGTTTTGAAATTATTATTCTATTATCGATAATGTTAACCTTTCCATAAATGATCCGTTCCACAAGAAAACCTACATTATTGACTATGCGTAATGTATCGATCCAGACCAGCCTGCGTAGTCCGCGCAGGCTAATCCGGGATGACACATTCCGTCTCAGGGGGGTAGAGGTATAGAGTAATTATTCCTGAAACAGAAGATCAAACATGAGGCGAAAAATGTCTGTCAGGGTTAGCCTGCGCGGTATGCTCAGGCTGATCCGGGTCGATACTTTACGCTGAGTCCTAAAAGTTGGTTTTCTCGTGGAACCGCTCGTGTGATCTTTCGAATACATGATTTAACTCCAATCTATTTATAGAACGGATCGTGTGATCTTTCGAATACATGATTTAACTCCAATCTATTTATAGAACGGAACTGTCTTTTACAAAAGAGCATAGCTGTTGCGCTTGTTTGTTTATATATATAATTTTAACAATGACTTACTTTTCATAATAAACATTAATGAGCCGTCACGCGAGAAAACAAACAATGTTGACTCTGCGTAAAGTATCGACCCGGATCAGCCTTAGCATGCCACATTGGCTAACCCGGACAGCTAGTTTTCGCCTCCTGTGGATTTTCTGTTTCAGGAATCTATACTCTATACCTCTACTTCCCTGAGAACGAATGTGTCGGCCCGGATTAGAATGTGCATACTGCGCAGCCTGACCTGCATCAATACATTACGCAGAAGCCATTATGTTGGTTGTATAGTGGTACGGCTCATATGCTGTCCGTTCTCGGAGATGGTAGCATCGCGGACTGTCCTTTTCCTGGGGTTATGTATTCGAATCCCAGCTCGGCAACATTTCTTTCCGACGTAAGGTTACAAACGCAATTCGTCTTCCACTAATGGGCTTAGAGCAAATGTGGAAAAGTAGCCAGCTGATTGTGAAGCCTTGTGTGCAGTACTGGTGTGAGTCAGGAAGCACAAAGATGGGTGAACTCGGCACCGTGATATGAGTGTAAAAGGTTGACAACGGTGTAAAACCGTAAATAAATCAATCACATCCTCATACAGACGACTATGAACATAACATCTCCAATGTAACCCTTTCTCTCTTATAGACGCTTTCTGACACTTCATAGCAGACGATTTTTGAAACGAGCAATTTCTCCTTTTGCCACATTGTTTTTATTTTTTCAGTTATTATACCTAAAATTATATAGATTTTCCATATTTTTGAATAGACATTTTCAAAGTCGTGTGCTGTATACATGCTGTATGTGGGAAAGGGTTAAGTTTCTGAAGACAGCTCCGACAGCTTACCCGCCAAAGAGCCATACACAATAAAAGTCAGATTAACAAATAAACATGTTATATGCAAACGGGTCTGGCCACAATTCTCAGATCTTAAACTATCTGTCTACTCTTGCTTGGCCTGTAGTGTCCAATTCTAATTGGTAATTTGAAGCAAAGATTCCCTCATCAATCTGATACCTGTTCTGTGGTGATGTGGTTACAGTGTCCGCCTCGAGAGCGTGACACAAGGGGTTCAATTCCCGGTCCGGGTTCACACATAGGACGTTAACGGTGGTAGGTTCGCGCTCAGGATTGTGGAAATAGCATTGCGGCTGATGTCAGCAGTACTGGAGATTTACCCATGCTGTTGAATGCGGCATAAAACAACAACAAATTTCTGAAATTACATAGTTCACACAACTACAATAATTATCTCCCTTGTCTGCCATTATGCTAATAAGGAAAACAATACAGGAAAGGAATTTGAGTTTGACAACCATATGTCGTTGATGCATTTGTAAGCTCTGAAATATATGGACTTCTTGATTGAATTATTTTTTGCACATGCAAGTGTTTAATTTAATAATATTTGATATTCCTGAATATCTATTGAACAAATATATATATAGTAAATTTTCCTATCAAAAATGGCCGACAAGGGAGATAATTATTGTAAATATTGGAACTATGTATTGTCAACAATGTGTACTTCAGTAGTAAAAGGTTAAATGCCAAATACCTGAAACGTATTCATTTCAAGATTTCTAATCAACGCTGTGCCATAGTTTATGCTTAATTGAAAAGAAAGAAAAGAGATCACTGACAATTGAGATAATTATATATAATCGTATTTAATGGGCCGAAAGTACTCTTACCCCTTTTTCCACATACGACGCAGATGACTTTGAAAAAACATTTTCGAAAAACTATGGAAACTCTCTATGTTTACGAATTGAATAGAGTTGAAAAGATTCTTGCAAAAACAAAACCATATACTCATTGTAAGAATTGTCCTCTTTTGTCACATGCCTTTTGTTTTTAAAGTCTTTTGTTTATTATAAAGGTTAAAATAAATATTGCATTGTATGTACGACAGTTGATTTCTTTTAAAGAAAATAGGATAATATCTCAATATTTGGAAAATCTTCGATGTACAATTTAATTCGTTCATATAGATGTCGCTCTAATTAACTTGGGCTAAACTAACAAAAAGCAGTACTTTAAACAGGGGGTTGTCTTAGTTCACACAAGTAGACGCTTTTGCAGCAGATGAATCTAGAAAACATTGTGACAAAAGGAGAAATAGCTCTCAGTGTCTGAGTGTCAAAGTGTTTTCAACTCTATATAACAATTATGCTCCCATTGCAGGCATTTTCATATTTTTGCCAATGTGTTTTCAAAGTCGTCTGCTGCAAATAAATGTTAAAAAGTACATGTACGTTTTTCTAAATTTCCAGATGATATGATTTGACATCTGCACTTACAGGTACATTACAAAGGGCGGATGGTAAATGATCGGATGCGACTGTAGGTAAAATACAGTCTCATCTAAGTCTTCGCTTTTCAATTATGGCAAAAGACACCCGTTTTTATCTTGACGGGGGTCATTTAAACCCACTTTCCCAGATACAAACAAATCAGCAGCAGACGATTTTGAAAACATAGTGAGAAAAACCTGAAGAATCTCCATAAAAGAAAGCTTAATTGTAAAATAAAGTTGAAAACATTGTGGCCAAAGGTGAAATTGCGGATCAAGGGTAATTTCACCTCAGGTCAAAATGTTTTCACAAGTCGTCTGCTGCTTTTGCGTCAAAATGCAGGTAGGAAAGGGTTAGAACAAAATGTCAGTGTCAGAGACGTATTAGGGCATGCAATTAATTATTTAAATTCATTAACGTGTGTGATTGATTTTTGAAAGATCAATGCGCAAGGAGATATCGCAACTGTCTATTCCTTTGTTTAGAAAGCCTAAAGAGGGCTTATCAGGGTAGCCCAGATATAAGGTTGCCTTACCATTGAGCTATCTGCGCGCTAGATCTTTAGTTATTATATATTAATAACTGGTTAATGACCTTAATCTATATTCATTTCAGGGTTATCATTAATTTGAAGAAAAAAATGTTTTGACGCTAGTATTACAATAAAAGCGGCACACTGCAAAAAGCAACCGTTACGAATTTGCATCCAACGTAAATCTTGATCACCCAGTGATCCGCACCATCTGATCTGGCTCTGCATTTGTCGTCAATTATTCATATACTGCTTCCCCAATCTTCTGTATAAAGGTAAATAGTGTTTCGTATATCATAGACACACATTGGTAATACTTGTTTAAGCCAGAGTACCACTAATTATAATACGTTTCCATTTTCAGCTCTCGTTAACCTCATTTTGAAGCATTCGCAGAAGACGACTTTGAATACATGTTGGCAAAAATGTGGAAAATCTCTTCTAATGAAATAATAAGGAATAAAGAGAGTTGAAAACAGGGTGGCAAAACGTGACATTGCTTATTGTGAACAATTTCTTCTTTTGCCACGATGTTTTCAAAAGTGGTCTGCTGCGGATGCACCAAAATGCGCCTTCAGATGGGAAAGGGTTAAAACAATTGTGGGTAAAAGAAAAATATTGCTTTCAGTGACTTAACGCAACTTTCAACCATTTATCAGTCATATCCGTGACGGCGGCCAGTTCACCTACACGTATGTTTCCTAGCCTTCTCACACCAGTACTCCGCACAACATACTTTCCAAGCAACTGGTTGCTTTTCCACATAGACTGTTAGCCCACTGGTGGAAGACGAACGAAGCGTGTCACAGTGACTGCTGTAAAACGTCGGAAAGACTGTTGGCCGAGCTAGGGTTCTAACCCACAGCCTCTGGATTGACAGCCCGTGTCGCTACCGACTGAGCTATCGGGGCTCGGCGATTGTATGATGAGAAGTCACTGCATATTATGTTTGTTTTAATGGTGGGTGTCATACATTACGCAAGAAAGAACTCACCAGGCGAAAATGGTTACCGTAATGTTGGACCAAATCGGGCCCGAACAAAACCATTGCTTAGCATTTTCTACTTTTACTTTCAAACAAGGTCAAAATACGAAAAGTGATCAAATCAATCATTTCCAGTACATACTATACACATTTACAATAATTTTAAACTCAATGTCATATATTCAATGCATTCTGGAAGTCTATGCGGGACGGTAGCCTATTCCCTGGGATGGCAGGGGCTTAGTTTGGCAATAATCAATGTGTAGACCGTCTCGTGAGAAAATGTAAATTATGGAATTTGCGTAAAGTATCGACCCGGATCAGCCTAAGCATGCCACACAGGCGTACCCGGATAGACGTTTCGTCTCTTGTGGATTTTCTGTTTCAGGAATCACTACTCTATAAATAGTATACTAGTTGATACATTACGCAGATGCATTTTGGGGCGTTTTGAGAAAAAATGTGTAGGCACGCCCCTGGATGGATGTTATATATAGTACAGGTGCTAGAAAGGAAGGAAGAACACCTAAGGTAAACTGGTATTCGTGACATAACTGAAATATCACTGAAAACGGCGTAAACTCCAATTATTCACATAACCCATTAGTGTTTGTTTTCTGCTTTATCTATGGTCCAAGAAAACCAACCTCATATTTATATATACATGTATATCAAGTGTATGTAAGGTATCGGTGGAACTGATGAATGCTCCCCGAAGTATAACAAGGACATAGGCATCGGGCGTTATATCGGTGAAATAAACCGGACACGTCCTATATCATGATATATCTCTATATATAAATTGAAAGGGCCATAATTCTGTGAAAAAAAATATTCAGCCGGAACATGATGATAATATGCACATCTCCACTCGTTAATGAAGCTTCTCATTGAATATCATAGAATTCCGTTTCGTGGTTACTGAAAAATAGCCCGGACACGACTCGTCCTTTATCATACTATATTAAAATTCAAAGGACAGTAATTCTGTGAAAAATTGTTCAGACGAAACATGTGATAATGTTAACGTCTCCTCATGTGTGTGAAGCTTCCAATTAAGTATCATTGAATTCCGCCTAGTGGTTGCTGAGAAACAGCCAAGACACAAATGGTTATATATCATACTATATAGAAATACAAAGGGCAATAATTCAGACGAAACATGAGGATAATAAGCACATCTCCTCTTGTTAATGAAGCTTCCAATTAAGTATCATTGAATTCCGCCTAGTGGTTGCTGAGAAAAGACACAAATGGTTCGATATCATAATATATAGAAATTCAAAGGGCAATAATTCTGTGAAAAATAATTCGGACGCTTGTTATTGAAACTTCCCGTTATGTATCATAGATTTCCGACTAGTGCTTGCTGAGGACCGAAGACGAATGGTCTTTTATCATACTATATAGAAATTGAAAGGACCATAATTCTGTGAAAAATCATTCAGACCGAACATGGTGATTGTATGCACATCTCCTCTTGTTAATGAAGCTTCCCATAGAGTATCATTGAATTCCTACAAGTGGTTGCTGAAAAATAGCCCAGACACAAATTGTCCTACATTATACTATATTTAAGTTCAAAAAGCAATACTTCTGTGAATAATCATTCAGCCGGAACATGATGATTATATCCTCTTGTTAGTGAAGTTTCCCCTTAAGAAGCATTGAATTCTGGCTAGTAGTGGTTGCTGAGAAATAGCCAAAGCATGACTATATCATACTATATAAAAATTAAAAGGGCAGTAACTCTGTGACAAATCATTTAACCTAAACATTGTGATAGTTTGCTTATATCCTCGTTAGGGAAAGCTTCCAATGAAATGTCATTGAACTCAAGTCAGTGGTTGTTGATTAATAGCCTTGACACTAATTCTTCTTTACCATATTATATAGAAATTAAAAGTGCAATAACACTGTGACAAATCATCAGACAGGAACATGGTGAAAATATGCACATCTCCTCTTTTTTAGTAAAGCTTCCCATAAAGTTTCATTGGATCCAAGTAAGTAATTGGTTGCTGAGAATATAGCCAGGACAAAAGCAGGACGGACAAATGAACAAAGCCGCAATAATGAAGCAAGGTCATTATAAAAGGGTAAAATTATTGCAGGTATCAATACTTCGATTAAGTAATTGATACTGAAGAGAAAGCGGTTTGTAAAATAAAACACAGAGACAATCTTTACAAAAAGGCTAGCTTTATAATTAAGTTTACAATGCCAACAGTTTCACAAAAAAACAGTACTTTAACACAGCAAATTATTATTCATGTTCACACTTTCTTTGCATTAAATACATATTATATACACTGTCTCAATGTGCACTCTTATAGTCACTCAATATACATGCTTAATTACACTCAATATACATGCTTAATTACACTCAATATGCAGTCACATATGTACACTCACTACTCGCATTTATAACAATATTCTCACTATATATACAGATAAATATATATCAATAATGTAATTATAAGTACTAAATATCAACAGAAACATAACTCATAAACAAATAGTAGGAACGTTTCAAATTAACCCTTTCCCTCATACGACAAATCTGCAGCAGAAGACTTTGAACATATTTTGTGGCAAAACTGAAAAGGAGAAGTTGCTTGTTTTGAGCAATTTCTTTATTTGTCACTATGTTTTCAAAAGGTCATCTGCTGCAGCGGCCTCAGAAAGCTTCTAATTGTGGGGAAGGGTTAACCCATTCCTACATATAGCCACTTTCTGAAGCATCTCATCTACAGCAGACGACTTTTGAAAACAATGTGACAAAAGGATAAAGTGCTCAAAACAAGCAATTTCTCCTTTTCCTACTATGTTTTCAATTGTTTTCAGTAATTATACCTTCAGGTTTTCCAGGCTTGTGCCTAGATATTTTCAAAGTCGTCGGCAGCTAAATGTTTGTATGTGGGAAAGGTTAAAGGACATTTGTCCTTTAAAAAGACTCCATTCCATAACAACAAAGGACTTGATGATATATCATGCAATAAACAACTGCCATGCAACATTGTTTTTTGAGATAACATGTCAGGTCTCAAGGGTAGTAATGAATCCATTCTGGATTTCAGTCATATATATTTTAGTAAATTAGCACACATTTACAGATAATTTAAAAATTCTTCAAAAATAGAGTTCCCCTTCGTTTAACATAATAAATTATATGCCTACTTTTCCAACATTGTGGAAAAAGGAGACACAACTCATTATCAGCAGTTCCTCTGTCCATGCCAGGTTTCTACTATGTCTTTAAAAGACTTAAATAAGTTATTCAAACTTTCATATCATATTTTTCAATTTGTTTCAACTTGGAACCTGGTTCCTGTATACATAATATATCCCTTCACACTTTTGGACAATTATTAGTATTATGACATTTGCTTAGGAAACGTTCATCAACAAACTTTTAACCCTTTCCCTCATACGACAATTCTGCAGCAGACTACTTTGAACATATTTTGACAAAATACAGAAAATCTTTATAATTGAATGGATAACCTATGACGTAAAGTTTAAAACATTGTGGCAAAAGGAGAAATTGCACGTTTTGTGCAATTTCTTCTTTTGTCACTATGTTTTCAAAAAGCTGTCTGCTGCAGAGGCTTCAGAAAGCTTTTATATGAGGGTAAGGGTTAATTGGAAGCATAATTTCAAAATGCAGTTGAAAACATTGAGAAGAAAAAAGAAACTGCTCAGTTTTCTCCTTAACATAATGTGTTAACAAATTGTCACATGTAAGACGCCCCATATATCCTTTTTATCTTGGAAAAAAGAATTAAACATACTAGCACCCCAAAAGATGAGGCTGGTCCCTCCAATATATACATATAAATAATGCTTATAATATGGAATATATAGACATATAAATCATGTGATTGGTCAACAACGTAAAAGTAATTTGAATACTGATCTCTCATTGGTCAGATGAAACTAGACTGGAACTAGTCCAAGGTAATAGTGAATTGACTGGTACATTATAACTTTGTGCTCAAAAGTTGAGAAGCAATCTTAACAATTTTACATTAACAAAAATACAAGTTATTCAACCAAACAAAATGCAAGCACAAAGGTGATTGGTTGATACCACTGATTGTCTAATGAACACTTAATACTGAACACTGGCATATGAAAGAAAACATAATTGTAGAATTTTTGTTTCTGGGTTAATTTCAACAATTGAACACCAGATGCAATGTCTTAATAGAAAAGTTGTTCTTTTTAGTGTACCCAAATTGATGGCTTAACACAAAATGGCTGTAACTATATAATTGAACACTATATATTTACAACCCTCTTCATTAAACCCATCAAAAGGATATAATGTGGACTCTTGATCTTTCACCTTAACAAACAATTGTTGTTTATATCATGCTTTCACTTATTTCATACTTTTACTACTTATACTTTTAACTCAAATATGGAATTTTGTGGAGGCTTTTAATTTGTTCGACATATTCTTAAATGATATACATTGTTTGAGAGTTGTTTAATGCAGCTTTCAACAGCATTTCCTGAGTAAATTTCCGGTACTCTTTTTCCGGTATTATTTTAGCGGATTGATATATCAAGTCATAATGCTATCCATGCGACCCGGAGAGCAAAGGAGGTAAACCATTTCTTCCGATTTTAAAAGTCCTGTGTCATTTGATATACCGTATTCATGAGGAGTGCTATAGTTCAGTAAATATCAAAGAAACCAGTCAGTTAATTCAGAGAAAAGTTCAAAAATATTTATGGAAATGATCTTTTGCATCCCGTGTCTGAAATGCCAAAAGTAACTGTCGTATACAGGACTCCACTGTTGAGGCAATTATCTCATTATGAATAATGTTGCTAATTACATCCGTGAGATTCGGAACAGATAAGTATAGGAAATGATAATAACATTGTTTTAATCATGATAATTAGTAGGGTATTTATTCTGACATATATATCGTCTGTTCCGTTATTTTTAGTATGTCAGCAGCCACCATATATTATCCCTCATTTTTTCCCCCATCTCGAAATTGTTCTTGTTTTTCAAAAAGTTTTTGTTTGTTTTATAATTCATCTCTTTGAAATCTAATAATTGTAGAGCTACGAAGTCTGTCTTCATGGCATCATCCACATATTACTCTTATCTCCCCTCCTTATTAACAAAAAAAAAATAAAATTATCTTGTAATTTAATGAGTCATCCCTTTAAAAACTACTAAAGGTCTTGTCAAACTTTAAATGTATTTCTTATACGGAGTCACTGAGTGTGAAAACATTGCGAGAAATAGAGTAAGTACTCTTGATGAGAAATTTCTCCATTTTTCACAATGTTTTTCAAAACGTACTTTGCTACAAAGTTATTAAATGTCATTTGTATAGGGTTTCATATAAGCCACCAGTCTGGAACTGATTCTAGATAGGATGTTGGTGTTTAATGTTATAATTACTGACTATGATGAAAATTACTCGTTTCCTCTCACTCCCTCTTTATCCCTTTCCCACATGCAGACACATTTTGACGCGTCTGAAGCCGACGACTTTTGAGACCAGTCTGTCAAAAGGAGAACTGCTCATAAACAGTAATTGCTCCATTTGCCAATGTTTTCAACTCTTTTCAATTATCATATTTTCATTAGTATTTTTTTTCCGATACTGTTACTGGGATATTTTTAAAGTCGTCTGCTGCAGGCTTGTTCTATGTGAGACAGGGTTTGAGTAATTCATTATTTCTAATCCCTCTTTCCCGTTTCCAAGAGACATTTTAAAGCTTTGTAGCAGACTACCTTTTTAAAGCAAAGACAAAAAATTGCAAATAATGAGCAGTTTTCTTACAATGTTTATTTCTGCTCTTTCAATGAAGTGACTACCATAATTTGTCTAAAACCCATGGTAAATGTTGCTTGGGAAGGCCCAAACTTAAAATACTCCCCTCCCCCCATCCACCCACCCTTTACACAATTGACTAAACTTGAGTTGAGATTCTAGTCCAACTGTCAGTCAGGTATTTAACCCTTTCCCACATACATATGCCTCAGCAGATGACTTTTGAAAACAATGTGACAAAAGGAGAAATTGCTCAAAATAAGCAATTCCTCCTTTTGTCACAATATTTTCGATTTTAATTAGTGATTATATTCCTTCATTTATAAAGATTTAAAATGTTTTTGCGAAGATGTTTTCAAATTCATCTGCTGTAGAATTGTTGTATGTGGGAAAAGGGCTAATAAGTACTGATGAGATTCAAAATACAAATAAGTCAGAATGAAACAATGCCTATATCAATAATACACAGTAGTCCTACAAAACGAAACAGGGTCTTGTTGAAACTGCAAATAGTGCAGAGTCAGGCGAGTTGTGCCAGTAAGGCACAATGTTACCGGATCCTTCACTGATCTTCACCATTTAACATTGATCTAGATGTAACTAGATGTAGCCCTGACAATTCACACCTATGCCTGTATAGTCCGTGTAAATTGAGCCGTCCCATGATGAATACGTAACAACGTCAGTTTACATAGAAATACAGAGGTCCAGATAAGGAGGAGTATACAGCTCTTTTCCCCACAATATCTCTTGAACTATTAAATTAACCCTATGATGTGGGTACTCAAAAGAATTGTCTCATCAAGACGGTTATTTTGAATACCAACAACATATGATAAGAGGGTCAAATAAGGGTTTTAGAACATGCAAAACGCCCCTTATCTACATGTCTGTAAATACACAGCGTTCACCGACCTATAAAGTCTCGTGAATGCTATAGTTCAATTTAAACAGCGAGTATCACGCCGTACAGAAAATATGATAAGACCCCTTTTTGGCTTGATCAGAGCTTAACGTTTTCGGTATAACAACAGATCACTTCTATCAAATAGCATTTCTATAAAAAAGGAACGTTTAATAATGAATTGAGGGTAAAATAGCCATTCCTTTTTCAGTTTTCAGCTATTTTGCCCTCATTGTTTATAACAATAATATCTACAATTTCTTTTACATTTTTAGACTTAAAGCAACAACTACGAGCACATCACCGGACTGTTTCGCCTTTCATCATCAAGTTCCGAATTCTGGCAGAGGGCAAGCACACCTTGATTGTTTTTAAAGTTTGCCCGAATCAACTCCTCCGAAATATTTGGCCTTTTTAATAAAGGTTCACCATCACCGGTAGTATCATCTTTAGTGTTTTTAGTATCGACGTCCATTTCGCGTTTTTCCGATTTCACATGATCAATGTCGTCGGACACTGGATCAATTTCTTCTTCAATCTCATCAAGCTCCATTTTTTCTGGTTCCACGCTCATAATCGCAGACTGACTTAATAACATCATTTTCTGTTTCATCTCGAGAAGTGTCAGAGAATTCTGGTTTATGTCTGAATTATGGTTTGTCGCTTTTCCAATAAAATTCCTAATTTCAGAGAAGTAAGATTCGTCTTTGTCTTCCAATTCAGTTTCACGTTCTTCAACATTCTCGGGAGAATCAACAATATTTAATCCATCAGTTTCGTGTTTCTTCAGATGTCGATCTAGATTTGTTTGTTGTCCAAAACATCGATCACAAAGTGGACATCGAAATGGTTTTTCTTTGTTGTGGATGTTTCTAACATGCCGTTGAAGGTTTGATGATATCGAGAAAGATCGTTCGCAGTATTTACCTGAAATATATGAAAAATAAAATATGTATAAGAATTTGTTTTTATCTCACATAGATAAATGCTGAAACCACAGAATTATGCAAATTAATTTCCTATTATTACTGCCGATATTTTCATAACAGACAAATATAAAAATCTCATATTAAGTAAACAGTTGAAGGTTTTTTTTCATGATGATAATTTATTTCCTATTTTCAATAATTTGAGACTCTGAAAATCCTCTGCTGCTTGAATCAAAAGTTGTCTGGAAACTTGACAGCTTCTGTCAAAAGTAAATACTTACATTTATATGGCTGTTCCCCTGTGTGGGTTCTCAGATGGCGGGTTAGGTTGGCACTTCGAGGGAAGATTTTCCCGCAAAATTTGCAGCTGTATCTATCCTTCAGCTTGTTGGGTGTGGAGTACTGCGGTGATGAGTGAGAGAAATCGGGAAACGACTTTGTTTGTGGTGACATGGAGGTCAGGGTATTGACCCCTTTAGGTGATTCTCTACTGACAAAACTAAATGGGTTCACTCCAACGGGAAACTGTGGAGGGCTAGAGAAAGGAAATCTTGGATAAGCCATGAAGTTGGTGGACTCGGGTGATTTTTCTTTACTTTCTGCCATTCTCAAAGCTTGTTCCATCATCAACTGACTTGGAAACTGTGGATAGGCATAATGCAACCTTTTAGAAGGCGAGTCCACCTGTGAAACTGGAGTTTTCATCTGATCCCCGAAAATGTGGGTCTTTCGCGGAGCTTCTGGTGGCGTCACATCTTTCGCCCGACTAAGATCTAACGGCTGTTCACCCGTGTTGTTTTCTTCTTTAGCCACAGGGCTTGTTTGTGGAGTAATATGTTCCTGTTTGGCTGGTTTAGTCAGATCAAACGGTCGCTCAGTTTCACCAACTTTTGTAAATGCCGTGGGAAAGTTAAGTGGTGAAGGGCTTGACTGAAGTGTGGATGGTTTTGGAGACAGCACATTTATAGGTGACATTGAAGGCAAAGGCTTGTATGGTGTTGGCCTTGCCAAAGTAATCGTTCCAGATTGACTGCTTGATGGTCTGTTGACATGGCTAGCACTTTTCTCGCTCTCAGAATCTGAGGGAATGTTGTCCAGGTCACTTCCCGACATGATCTCTGACCCTCCGTCACTCCCATCATGCAATCTTTTTTCATACTTTCCTGCAGGACTCAGGTCGTGTTTATCTGGGGTCAGAGATTGACTATGTGTCCTAGTACTGTTAGGAGACAAAGAGGTCAAGGCTGCTAGGGGATGTCCAGTGGAGAACATTGGTAGACTTGCCAGAGTTGGATGGTAGAATGGATAGGGAGCTCTAGCTCCATAAAGACCCATCATCATGGCAGGTGAGAAAGAAGATGCTTGACCTCCTGGCACAAACCCAGCAGACGGGGACAGTTTGCTCTCTGCTGAATAATTTCCAAGTCGCATGCCGTTTCTGAGGGCCCCTTCGCAGAATCTTTTGTGTTTACTTAGTGAAGTGATTGTAGAGAAGGCTTGGCCACAGTCGTTACATTTGATCTGTTGTCGACAGTCTGCATGCATTCTCTTATGTCTGCACAGGTTTGAGAACTGCGTATAGGCTTTCAGGCAAACCTGGAAAAGATTTAAATATTCATTTAATAAAAATTAAAAAAAGATCTCTTAAAAATATAAGTGACTAATGCGTTTTTTCATTAGAAATTAATAAACACTTATTTGAGAGGGTTAAATCACAATTGAATGAAAAAAAAGTTTAACTGATGACAGATTAATCGTTCAATTAAATAACATTTTTAAATAAGTGTTAATCAAGTGGGAATCTTGATCAAGCTAGGTTATCTAGATGCAAAGGATAAAATATTGATGAAACTGGAGCAATATTTATTTGGCCTAGATATGTCTTCTGCTGCAGACTTTAATATTTGACAGGGAAATGGTTAAATAATACAGCGGCCAAGATGCAGTTATGATCCCTACCTCACATTGAAATGGTTTCACACTAGAGTGTATATGCTGATGTTGCTTCAATCCAGATGAAGTGGCAAACGTCTTCCCACATTCCGTACAAGCATGACATCTGGCACCGTGATGTTGTGATCGTATATGTCTCTGGAGATTCGAAGGGTCGGTAAAATGGCGCTCGCAGTGTTCACATTGGTATCGTCTGCCAGACTCGTGGACAATTTGATGTCGGGCCAGATTGGACTTGAGAGCGAAACTTCGCGGACATTCTTCACATTTAAATTCTCCCTCCTCTGCTGTGACGGGGACATCCTCTGGGCAGGACATTTGGTCTTCACTGAAAATATAGTTATGCGATTAGTTAGACCAAGAAAGCAATGAAATCTTCAATCATAAATGTATTTGAGAAATTTAGATTGCCTTGTAAAGCATAAAAACAAAAAATCACCTTATTGTCTGTATTATGAAAATGATTAACCCTTTCCATCCTACAAACACTTTCTGATGCCTCTGCAAACAATGCTCATTGTGAGCAATTTCTCCTTTTTGCCACAATGTTTTCAATTCCATGCAATAATTGTCCAATCCAAGTCATGGAGAGTTTCCATGTTTATTATAACAATGTCTGCAAAGATGCCTGCTGTAGATTTGTTTAATGTTGAAAAGAGTTGAACATAATTTTTTTCTGCTTTTCCTTTTTCCCACAATACTTTTAAACAATGACAGGTGTCTAAAGTCATCTTTATCCCTGAGAAGATTTAGTTGCCTACCTTTTGAACTCGTCATCTTGGCCTATGCCACTGTAATCTTGATAATTTCTGGAGTTATTACAGGAGTAGATCTGGTGTCTTTGTAAGGATAGCCTGTTCTTGAAAATCTCACCACAGTCTGTGCATGGGATGGCTTCACTATCTGTAAACACATAAGAATAAATAGTGTCAAATTCCCTATATTAGAATAATTGAGCCATGTTAGACAGGAAGTCTGAAGTTGGAACTTGGCTAAAAACCAAGATCAAGACCTACATGTCTCCCACAGTCTTACCAGGTTCCAACACTATAAAAGTTTAAACTGTGCTCAGAATGCGTGCTCAAGTTTATGATTGGTCAGAAGCGAATTTTCTGAACTAAACCATTTTCCTACTTAAAGGCGCATTTTGATGCATCTGAAGCAGACAAGCAATTACTCCTTTTGCCACCATGTTTTCAACTCAATTCAATTATTGTTCATTTAAAGGGAGCGTCAATTCTTTTTCGGGTATGTATTCAAAGTCGTCTGCTGCGGATATGTTGTATGTGGGAAATGATTAACATTAGCTGACCGAAGAAAGTGAGAAAGGAAGTCACGTCAAGATAAGAACTTTTTATGTTTTACAGCCCCTATTTGGTGAGACATTAGAAAGTAATAGAACAGATGTTTAATTATCTGTTTAGTGTCAGCAAACAAAGACAATAGGGCTTATTTACAACAGGTTCAAGTGCCCCACATCTTCCTTTACTGCATTCAGGCTTTTTTAATTGTTTACCTGATATAATGGGTATTTTTAGAGTATTCCTCTTTGAAAACATCTGCAGATAAAATTATAACGCAACATAATACAATGGAGGAGTAAATAACATTTTTGAGAAATCAATGTATGAATTTTTCATCATTTGTTGACGAAATCAATTTTTGATAGAAAATTGTTGAAAACACTTTTTTTGCTTGTCTTTGTATTATATTGTCACTCAATATATCAATTTCATATCAAGTAATTGAGTTTTATGTACCAATTAAACCTCTCAATGAATGGAACTTCTTTTTGTAACGTAATTATTTGTCCTTATTTAAGTTCACGTATTGTTATTTTGATTACGTCTTACAACAAATCTGCGGCAGAGGACTTTGAAAACACCCAGGCAATAATGCAAAATTCATTATCAGCCATTTATCTTTTTTCTACAATGTTTTCAAAACTGATGTGATGCCGATGCGTCAAAATGCATCTGCAAATGGGAAAATGTTATAAAAATGCAAGATGCTATGAGATATGTTTAATGACACTGTTAGTTATTACCAAGACTTTAACAGGAAGAATCATTGACAAGAGTGTATCACTTTATTATCTCTTTGGATACCTCAGACTGACTCACTTAAAACCCTTTCCCACATACAATGAATCTGCAGCAGACATCTTTGTAAACATCTTTGCCTCAAGTATGAAACTCTCTACAAATGCATGTATAATTTTTCAATAAGAGATGAAAACAGTGTGGCAAAAGGAGAAAATTGCTCATCATGAGTAATTTCTTCTTTTGCCACAATGTTTTCAAAAGTCGTCAGCTGCAGTTGTGTCTATGTGTGTCTGCTAGTGGGGAAGTGTTAAAAAGCACTCTTACAAATTTATTGGCCTCTTCAAAATGATAATCACAAAAAGAGCTGTCATCTAGGATGTACACCCTTCTCTTGGAGATCTTAATGAAACTGGACATTCAGTCAGTATTAGTTTCTATAATATTACATTTCCTAACTGATACATTAAACATTTGAAATGGTGTATCAAATTTCTTTACTTCAAATATTCCTATTATCCCTTTTTTTCATATATATATATATAACAAATCTGCAGCAGACGACTTTGAAAATATCTGGGCAAAAATTTTAAAACACATCTTCGAATACAAGTATAATCATTCCATATAGATAAAACCATTTATACGGGGCGATTTGAAAAATGACTCATTATGAATTTCATATTTATACACAATATTTTCACATGCCATCTGCTGCAGTCTTCAAGGCATAATGGCTATAATGTTTCAAAATTCTTTCAGAAAGATAAAAAAAAAAAAAAATTGTATTGATTCTAGTATGAAGTAATTGGGTGACATTCGTTATCTATAACCATGTTCTTGGATGGGCCATCTTATTTGCTCATTGAGGATAATAAACTGTCCCTCAAGAGCAAAGAATGTACTGTCATAAAAATATATATTCTTCTGTATAATCCTTCATTTAAAGAACTTGTCTTTCTTTCTCCAAACTTACTTTAAAAACTTGAAATTCATCGGAGCTATTGATCATTGAAGTGTTGTGTCTTCTAATTGATCTGAACATGCTATGTTGTTGATACTCAAATACAATTCTTTCGAGTATCAACACATTAGTTTGAAACCATTCCCTGAGTCTCAGACACATTCTAATTTAAAGCAGACCTGACTTTATAAATATGAAATCATTAATGGCAAAAGGAGTAATTGCTCATAATAAGTAGTTTCTCCTTTGACCACAATGTTTTCAACGCTATACAATAATTTTACTTTCATGTTCTGTAAATATTTATTCTATAAGTATACAGTCTTGGTCATGATAAGTGTTTCTCCTTTTCCAACCAAGTTTTTATCTATCTTTTATTAGTGTGCTAACATTAATATAATAATATTCATATGTTCTGCATGTTTACACATTCTTCTTTCAGATACATAACCAAAAGAATTTTGTTATAACCACCATATAAGAATTTTCTCCAACAAATTGCAATTAAACGTAGTCACCATCAGAGTTGTTCAAAGATTGTTCTATGAGAGTAAAAAAGGGAAAATGTCGTCAGCAAAAGGTTAAACAATTTCAAAACTCATTCATAAATATTTTGACACTAGAAATCTATTTCCATATGTTAATCTTATTGTTACGGCACTCTAGGACAAATTCTACCAACAATACGGGGAAAATAATGAAGCTTAGTTGTATCTTTACTCCACTAAATATGCCTTTATAATCCGAAAACTTGACAGAAAATGGATCTACGCCCTCTTCATTCACTCACAATGTCTTCTATTGAAAGATGGCACTGTGAGAATAACAATAACATGAATTTTACCCTTACATCTGAAGTTGTTCTTTATTATTCAATAGCACAACAAAAAGAATAAAGCAAGAACTCTGCATAAATGCAACAATTTCAAAATGTCCACAAGTAACTTGAGCATTTTTATTAAGCCATCAATCTTAAACTATACATTCTTTATACTCTTAATTTTGCATTGCATTGTCTTGAAGAAATTTGCTCAATAAACTTAAGAAACTGAAATTACCATTTTATTAGGTTAAAGAAAGAGTTGAACTCAGTACTGAAGATTCATTGATTCAGTCTTAATCCTTTGCATCCATTAAATGCTAAATTCAAGAATAATTGTTAATTGGCCAAGATACAGCGCTTTCCATTATTTAACATAACCTAATCTTTAAGAATAGAATTTAGAGCTTCAATCTATTACCAAAATTATATTGCAATTATAAATGAAATTTCATGTCTATTGCATGTCTTACACTGTATTTCGAACAATATCATCATTTAATATCCTTTACGAGGAGATGAAGTCCCTGTCAAACTTAATTGGACAAAAGGGTCCTTCTATCTGGATATGAGAATAAAAAAAGATAAACGAATGTCTTCAAGTTGATATTCAATTATATTTTTTAATTACTTGTCTATTGTAATGTATTCTATGCTCAATGACCTTACAACATGCCTTATTCTACATGGGGCACCTTTGACCACTGTTACGCTTCAGATTTACCTCCCATTTTATTGTTATTGTTTACCCTTTCCCTCATACTACAATTCCTTAGCAGACGACTTTAAACGTATTTTGTCAAAATATAGAAAATATCTATAATTGAA
>JAUELF010207008.1:980-14191 GCA_031471495.1 Clinocardium nuttallii | reverse complement strand
CTGACTAATCTTCGCAATCTATGGTTGTTCAAACACATGGGACGTTTCTTAAGCACGGCTGTGACCGAAAACCTACTTAATAAGAGCGCAATGTGATTAATATAATTTAAAACATGTACGTTCGTTTATGCCGTAGCTCAAATATTGAAGGCACTGCAGTTTTCTATGACATTTAACACTCACCTGGGTACATTGACACATCTATTAAAATGTCTCGATAACCTTTGGGGAATGGTGCCGACTAGTAGATTAATTAAAATGTTTTCTGGGTGCATACAGCCAGGCTTTGCGTCGAAAATCATCATGGAGTGTCGTGGCGACCAACTAAAATATCGGCATAGCATATTCCACGTCCGACGGCAGCAAGGACAGGCTCGCCGAGACCAACGGGGGAGGTGTGCCTGAACCAGGGGATGGATCAGTCGTCGCAAACAGTTCCGCGTGTACCATCAGCTTATGGTCGAACTGCGGCGTGAGAATCCCACGTCTTTCAAAAAGAATGCCTCCCTAAATGTACGATGAAATATTAACCCGTATATAACATCGCCTCACGAAGCAACATACGTGGTATCGGTAGCCACTCGAACCAAGACTCAAGTTGGCTGTTCGCTTAGGCACCTTGTCGCGGGTGCAAAGTAGACCGAACTCCAGTATGGCTGGCGAATCCCACCAAACACAATCTCCATAGTGGTCCGGGAAGTCTGACAGGCAATCTGCAATGATTATATGGGTGAAGGGATGATTTTAACTTTAATATGTTTATTGCATGTGTCTTCATACGTTTCTTTGTTGGTGTGTACTTCCAGGGAAGGGAGCAGGGTCCGATGCTTCAATCTATAATGCGTCGGAGTTAAAAGAGTGTATGGAAGAAGGTACTCTGACCCTCCCCGACCCCTTTTCACTCCCCAACGACACCAAAGACATCTCGTACTTTATCATTGCGGATGAAAACTTCTCTCAAGAAACCTTATGATGACAGAGGATGGACAGTAGATAAGCGAATATTCAACAAACGCCTGTCCAGGGCCCGTCGCCGCGTGGAGAAAGCGTTCGACATCTTAGCCAACAGGGTCAAGGTCTTGCACACATAAATGGGCGACTCTCCATCCACGGTACGCCTCATCGTCAGGACATGTATGTTTCTTCTTAACCTGATGCACATACACTTCCCCCAAATGCAAAAAAAACAGCTCGACCAACGTCACAGTGCCAACTGTCTTTTGGCGCGACGCGTGCAATCTCGAGGACACGGTTCGAGCCGTTGGACCAAACAGTGCCAGCAGAGATGGGGAGAAGCAGAATAAGTTGATACGTCATTGGTGTGTCGAAGTAACAATCGTCAGCACCAGCCGTTTTCTCCTTTTCCTGAGGGGTGGCGGGGCAGGCAGCCGAACTTCTTCATGAACTACGAGTCATTGAAAGAGCCACCAAACGAGACGTCGAGCGGAACTTGGGTTTCTAGGGGCGTGTTGACGGCACCCATAGCCTGTGACACTATGTGACTACTGGCAGACCACTGACCAGGACCAGGTATCAGCAATGAATGGCGTTGCGACGGACCGGAACATGGAGCACCGTGATTAATTGGATGCAGTTGCTGGCCCACCCTTATTTACTGGGCGTTCAAATTATTTTGCTAATGTGGAACATTCTTCTGTTGCTTTTAATATTACCATGCCTGGTACGTGAGCATAAGGTCGGGGCTCATACTGTACCAGGAATCCAGTGATTGTTGACTAGCAGGGAGCGCCTCTTTCTCCGGGAACCTGGTCTTCTTCTTGTCAGGGTAGCGGGTTTCAGTTCTCTGGCTCATCATGCTGAATCCATTCGAGGAAAGATTCATCCATCTTATCGTCGTATATCTTGAATACCTGTCTAATATGTCTGGTCTTGAGACAGGCTTGACATGCTTCTTCCTCTTCTCCTTCTTCTTTGGTTTAGGAGGAGAGGTAGCTTCTGCTGACGAAGAAGACGAAGGCTTGTCTTCATGTTCTATATCTTTTAAAAAAGAGTATAAACATTTAATTTAAAATATGAAATCTTAGAATAACATACGTGCAGACAATGATAAACAACCTACGAACAATAAAATACTGAAACATTTACTTACCCTCATTATCAGAAGACTGATACTTGGGAGTGTGTGCTTCTTTAGCCTTGAAGTCGTGGATATGGGTGGAGGTGGAAGATCATACGGATCCGGAAGCTTCCTAGCTTTACTCACACCCCTGTCAGCAGCTTTCATTTAACGTTTAGGCATAAGTAAGTTTGAGAAGAACGTTGAGGAGTACATGTACGTACAATTCGTGAACTGAAGTAGTACCCAACCGTTATATACCGTATGTGACGTCAGCGCTGAGTGAACGTTTTCTGAACGTGGCCGCCAAGGCGTTCCGGATGGTACACACGGTGGGGACTTGACGATGACCCGGCGAGACCCGGCCAAAGAACGACCAACACGATGACACTGGCTGGTACGAGGATGGAGATTTTCACCGCTTGTCATTTAAGTCAAACAGTATAGGTCCGTTGGGCTTAGCCGTTACTATGTGACAGAGTTGACAGAGGAAACAGATTAATTAAAACAAATAGAAATTAAAAATATACCGATAAGTAAGTTCGATATTTTATCTTGAGCTAAAGTATTGGGAATCAAAAATCTCGATATTTAGAGTAGGGATGGTAAACCATAAGAGCGAATTACAAGAAGTTCCATTATAAATAACTCATTGGTGCGCAGTTTATAAAAATGAAATATATTTTGATCCTTTTTGACTCGCTGCTCCTAATGAGTTTAAAAAAAACCCTTAAAATACATTATTATTCAATATCAAGATAAAGGAAGCGTTGTATGGGGATATTTTGCACTATTGTTTATTCTTAGATTATTTAATTGATTTTCACCCTACAATTTCTTTTATAAAATCTTAAAACCATATAAAACGAAAGAAAATGCAGCAATCATAACAATATTTTACTTTTATATAAAATGGCAACCTACTGCGTAACAGAGATAACTTATACCAAATATAAGGGGAATCCTGTTATTATTTCCAAAGAAATGGTAGAAAAATGGCAAACTGTGTGTGTTATACTTCCGGAATTTCAAAAAACAAGGTTTCCTAAAGGAGGCGTTCTTGATAAACATAATACGAGGAGTGGATACAGCAATACATTTAATTCTTGGGTTTCTTTCAAGAATAACCAACCACCTCCTTAAATAAAATTAAATCTCATTTACCTCCCCTTTACCATCAATAAATTTGAGTATATTACCTCCATTTATTTCAATGCCTTAAACATATCTTTAAATTTAAAAACCCAATAGAAAATACAAGCATATACCAATATGCTATATAAAAAATGTATTTTTTTAACTGTGCGAAAATTGTAGTATTAATTTTGGAAAACATCATGTTTTCCATAATATTACGAATTCAAAACGGACAATTGCCCAAAGCCTACGAATTCAAAAAGTGAAAAGTGTCCTGAAACTCTGTGACTACTTCTGGTCGATTCTCAAGTAATTGTGTATAAACGTTCGTTGAGTGACCCTCTATCAGATTCATTCAAGCAATGTTGATTGGTCACACAACATGAGTTGGTAGCCGTATGCTATATCTCCTCGATATATATTTCTAAATAATTTTGTGGATATGTTTCTTTTGTGAATCTGCACGAGATTCCTTCAAGCCATAGTGATTGGTCGAAAACATGGCCGCCAGTGGCAGGGCTGTTTTGCCTTATATGGTTAAAGTGGTTTATTTCTTGCCTAATGACAGTGTGACAAAGTGACAGACAATAATAAACATTTCAACTTTATTCATTAGCGCTGTGACTTGCCTAACCAAGTGAGCCAGGAAGGCTGATCTGGATAGAAATCACCAGACCTTATATATACTATCGAGTTAATGAGAGGAATACATATATATAGGCTAGACTTATACATCAACTAGATCTGTCAACCTATGGTGTATTCATGTAAATCAAGCTGTCAATTACATAGTACAGAGTTTAGTCTCGCCTTTACAGCCGCGTCATGCGTCATAAGAAAGATGGATTAACCATATTTCTTCACAAATACGTACTTGGCAATTTTTTCTATAATTGAAAGGGCCAAAAATCAAAAATGGTTTTCGTACTTGGCCTAAACACTAAGCACATACACATATTCGGCAGGCTTTGTGAAGATCGGATGATGTTGCACTAAGAGAACGGACAAGGTTCATTTGGGCAATTTTTGACAATTCAAGGGTTATAACTGAAACATGTTCAGCAAGTTTAGTGAAATGTCATAATTAAAGAGCAGACAAGACCACTTTGGCCTATTTCTGATAATTCAAGGACCAAGTGCCTTGGGTGATTTGGCTTGTTATAAAACTTGACGTAGCAATTATGTCTATACACATGCTCAGCAGGTTTGGGCATGATCGAACAAAAAGCGTTTGACTTTAAGAACGGAAAAGGCTGAATTGGCCATATTTTGATAATTTAAGGACTATAATTTAAAAGCCGATTGGGTTGGTTATCGAACTTGGCATATACATTATATCCACGAACATGTTCAGCATGTTTTCGGAAGATCGGGTGAAAAGTAGTTAACTAAGAAAGAGAACAACACGTGAACGTCCCCCGCAGAACGTATTCCCAAAATACGGGCGTATAAAAAGGAATAATTGTTTATAATGGGTTACGGGTCTTTTTGTCACAATGCTTTAAAACCTGTTCAATGTATATCCATATTTAGTTGTTGGACATTTAGAAACGATGGCTTCTAAATCTTCTTTCTCCATATATTTTTCGGACGGATGTCGACAGACATCCGTTGCAGAGTAAACTAACTACACAATTAATAAACGTTTTTTCGGAGTTACTTCGTTCCTAATAACATGCAGCACCACCGAAATAAGTATTTCTTAGCGGAGTAATTTTCACCCAAAACAAATGGTGTGATCAAAGCACTGAAAGTATTAGTTGGGCGGTTGTTATGGTATTCGTAAATTAAGGTCAGACAGGAGGTTAAATGTGTATGTACCTTTAACCAATGAAGTTAGTCACTTTGAAAAAGAAGTTTAATTTTAGTATGCCCATGTTTTTTCGAATTCACTATGTCACAACATTCAGACCAGATTCCATTATAACAACTGCCAAGTTTGCGATGCTCATTTGAGGGGTGGGGTTAATAATCACCAAGCGAAGTAGCCAGGATTTTAGTGTAGATGTAAGCCTGAAAATCTACAGGATGTAACATAACGGGTGTTCATCAACGGTAGAAAAAGACAATTTACGTAGTTTTCTTTGACATCATTAATAAACACGAGGACCATCATGGTTCTATTTCGCTGACATGTGTAACATAGCTTAGATATTTGTCCATGTACATATAAGAAAGTCAAGCCACTGGTAACTTTCAAAGCAGTATAATTGCTTAAATTGACATTTTTTCTACTTTTAATAATCTTTAAGATCGAAGTATGATAATTGACCCTCTAATCCATGTTACACTCAACCTGAATATGTTAATTACATCTTCTAACCTAGCAAGATATGTGTAATATACGGTAATTAATGTCTGAACATAAGCAATGAACATTTTTCTGATAACTTAAGAACAGATTTTGTTGCAGCGAAGTTTTGGAGTGAAACTGGATTTTAGTCACATATTTTTTGTCCTTTGTCACTTTTAGCCAAGAGCTCAAATGGATTATGACAGTCCGATCCATGGTCTGTGTAGAGTGTCACCAAGGGACTTGAGTGCCAAATTATTCTTTTAAACTGGACGTATGAAACAACGAGTTTTGTAATAAAAACGAGTTTTGCAATATAACTCGTTGTTACAGACGTATTCTTGATGTCGAGAAGTCTTGACTATACATGCACACATGCATGAAAAAAACCCATGGCTTTTATGGTTTTCATTGGATCCGTATAAATCGAGCAATCTTGGTAGGGAAGCACTCAAGGTACACTATTTTCAAATCGGCCCTGTACTTTCGGACAGGAATATTCTTTTAAGTTATGGCACTGTGACTCAAGACCGTTAACAAAGTTTTCATTTTATTTGTTCCAGTGACATCTGGTGTACATACAAATGCAACCGCCTGTCTGACCTTTATTTATCAATACCAAACATAACCGTCCCATCGATACTTTCACTGCTTTGGTTTGTGTGTTCGAAATGTTTTGGCCTCACTGTATATGTACAGCAAAGAACAAACCAATTTCAAAAACACAACGCCGTCGTAATTTTGAAAGTGAATTTCTTTACGACATAAACACGACTGTTTTAATCTTTGTATTTCTTTTTTTATTTCCATTGTTAATTTACAACCAAACATATCCGTAAGTATACATACTATATGGGCATTATTCGCAGTTGTAACGAAGCGTTTTGCAAATCCTGTTTTATTTTTGAAAATTATATCAATATGAGTCACGTAAGTCTAGCGATTTAACCCTTTCCCACATAAATAAATATGCAGCACTCGACTATAGAATCATCTGGAGAGAAACAATGGAAATCTCCTTATATACAAATTTAGTTTCGGAATAGAGTTGAAAACATTGTGGCACATGGAGAAATTGCTCATTATGCGTACAGTGAGGACTCAGATAAGGCTGACCATCCACATAATCTCTGTTCTTTTATATATAATAACGTAATTAAGTAAGGTTGGAGGAACTTGACCCAGAGTCAACATATTGATATAATCCACATGGAATACACGACAATATGTAGTATCTTTTATAATGTTCCAAACTCGACATTTGTGGGGAAACGGTAGGAGTTCGCCTTTTTCTTCCAAAATTCTGACAGATTCGGATGAAATATACATATAGTAAACAACTGTTGGAAATATTGTCTCACGATAAACATCTTTATCTTTTGCCAGGGTGTTTTCAACTCTATTGAAAAAATATATTTCCATTTATAAAGCTTCCAATATTTTCTATGTGTTTTTAATACAAATAGTTTTATTCAGTAATACAAGGCCTCCGGCCAAAAACACCCTATTATTTTATCAAAGAACATGAAAGTCATTGTGAAAATGATTTAAGTTAACATTATACAAGTTATTTTAACATCAATGTCGTATTCTGCAGATTTGGTGTACATATATGAAAGGATTATCCGAGAAGAAAGGTTAGAATTCACATTTCTAGAAAGCTTCACAGATTTTTAACACTACTAATGATGACTGTGATGGGACTCCATTTGTAAAGATAATCCGGGTCAACACATGAGCCGTTCCACGAGAAAACCAACATTATGGAGTCTGCGTTATGTATCGACCCAGATCAGCCTGTGCAGGCTTATCCGGGCCGACACATTCCGTCTCTGGGGTATGAATGTATAGATTAATGATTCCTGAAACAGAAAGTCCACAGGAGGTGCAACTCGTCTGCCCAGATTAGCCTGCGCGACATTTTTTCTCACGGAACGGCTCATTTCTTGTGAATGTAAAATATGAATCTGATCCTGACCAACTATAACCGTACATTATTAAATCATTTAATTATGACGTACTTGTATTTTTATTGCCTACACTATGTTATTATGTATATTTTTCATCAATTGCCTACACTATGTTATTATGTATATTTTTCATCAATTGCTTACACTATGTTATTATATATATTTTTCATCAATTGCCTACACTATGTTATTATGTATATTTTTCATCAATTGCTTACACTATGTTATTATGTATATCTTTCATCAATTGCTTACACTATGTTATTATGTATATTTTTCATCAATGGCCTACACTATGTTCATATGTATAGTTGCACCAATTGCATACACTCTGTTTACATGTATATTTGTATCAATTACCTACACTCTGTTATTATGTATATTTCATAGAGAAACTCGCAAATTCATCGAAAATACATATGCTCAGAACTACATCTTTAGAGGTCAAAACAACCAGAGACATATATATTTATATTTAGGTCACTGTTCAAGACCAAGTTAGTAGTGTACTGAAATTGTAAGGTGTATTGTAGCAGTTTAAACATATCTAAATTTAAACATTTCCAATCCTTTAGTTTCCTTTTCCCACCATGCATCGAACATTTCACTCTGGGCCACTGTAAACCAATTCTTCCAGTCACCGATCTGACCTGAAATAACATTAACAATAAAAGCTATAGTTATACTACTACTACTAATAATTATAACAGTAATTAGTAATGATGATAATAACGAGAATAATAATAATATCACTTATAATAGCAACATAAGTTATAAGTTATAATGATTTTTTTTTATAATAGCAACAACAGTAATACGTTATAATGATACTAACAACACTTATAATAACAACAACAACAACTGTAATAGGTAATAATGATAATAACAACAACAGTACTACGTTATAATGATAATAGCAACACTTATAATAACACCAACAACTGTAGTAGGTAATAATGATAATAACAACAACAGTAATACGTTATAATGATAATAACAACGCTTATAATAGCAACAACAGTAATAAGTTGTAATTATAATAGCAACAACAGTAATACGTTATCATGATAATAACAACACTTGTAATAACAACAACTGTAATAAGTAATAATAATAACAACAACAACAACAACAACAACAGTAATAAGCTATAATGATAATAACAACAATAATAATAAAAGAACACTTATATAATAACAAAAACAGTAATTAGTAATAATGATAATAACAACAACAATAATAATTTATAATTATAACACTCAAAATAAAAACAATAATATTTATTATTATCATTTTTATTATTTCATCAAAATAAATAATAAATGTATAAATGTTTTCAACCTGATAGGTCAAAGACCGATGTCCAACCTTTACTTAAGATCAAAATTTTCCCGACATTTGAAGATTTTATTTATAAAATATTTGGTAATATAATATAGTATGTTAATACTACTCAACATTCTAAGTTTACAAAAGTACAACATTTCAGATTGGAGAAGCAATTCGGCTTAGTTTATTTCACAATTTTAGAATTAGAATAAATTCAGCATGGTTGGTGAATGATGTCCATTAGTGATTATTATATTATCTCACTTGTCAGATCAATACCAAGGAAGACCAAATAGTACTTTGGTCCTTTTAGTTGAAATCCTTTGTCTTTTTCGCTATTTGGCAATGAGATATTGCGATTACTCTGTACACATTAATCATAAATGTGTTAATTAAAGTGATGATTCAAAAGAGAAAATTTACATAGCAGTGTTTAAAGAACACAAATCTGGAATTACTACTCAATCTCATAACAGTTGGCCAAGAAAATGCAAATTATAAGTGCACATCCAGTGCAAAGAAACCACGATAAAGACAGAGGAAGACAAATGATGGGACCAAGCTAGATTTAGAGAGTAATAAAGGGAGATAACTGACTGATGTCTCCCATTGAAAACAAGATAGGCATGTCCAATGTTTGAGCCATTAGAAATCTTCTTGTGAAGAGTCATAAAGATTGACTAGATGATTGAAACATTTATGCTGATCTTAGCTGTTATCCACATAAAGACACATTTCTACTTGTCTACAGCAAAATATTAAAATTGCTCAAAATGACAATTATTTTCCATATTTTTAGAGATCTAAAGGGCTTGAAATTACTGGTGATCCACTGGAAAAATGTCTGGCTAGTAACTCAAATGATTTTTTTTTTTACTTCACAAGCTGCAATAGGCCAAAGATCTTTTTCTTCTGTCAAAGCTCAAATCAATGACTTAGCGTGAAACATTTGTAATTGTTAAAGAAATTACATCTAGCTACAATCGTTTTGTTCTTACCCATCTAAATGCAAGTGGTTACAAGACATACCAGGTAGCTCCTGACTGTTTTGCTGGGGAAAAGTCTTTGATGTAATGAATGAAGGATGGATATTATAAAGCTTTCCAAAACTCATCATCTTTTCTTCCCTGTATTTAAGTGATGAAACACTAGGAACCTATTAACTCGTTAACCCTTTCAAACATGCAAAAAGGCCGCAGCATCTATGATTTGGAAAACATTTGAGTAAAAAATATGGAAAAACTCAGAATTTTTATTAATTTTTTCTTGGAGATAAAACATTGTGGCAAATGGTTAAATTGCTCATAATAATAAGTTCCTCTTTTACCGCAATAGATCTGCTGCAGATGGGTCAAAATGCGTCTGCAAGTGAAAAGGAGTTCAGCAGTCGGTAGTCGTTTGGTAACCCCTTTTGCTGATCTACCTTTAAATACCTTTGTGGAAAATTTTCTTTTCAATCTAATAAACTTTTGTTTATGAATAGAAACATTCTCTTTCATCTATTGATAACAATGGACATCTTTCTGCATAATGACAAATCTGCAGCAATTGACTTTGAAAATATTTAGGCAAAAATGTGAAAAATCTCTATGAATGAAAGTTACAATGTTGATTGAAAAGAAGCTTAAAACATTGTTAATGAGCAACACAATTATCTCCGTTTGCCACAGTGTTTTTAAAAGCCGTCAGCTATAAAAGAATGGGAAAGCTTCTGTATGTAGGAAAGGGTTGAGTTTTTCTGCCACAGTGTTTTTAAAAGCCGTCAGCTATAAAAGAATCGGAAAACTTCTGTATGTAGGAAAGGGTTGAGTTTTTCTGTACATTAGAAAAAATGTTCTTTGATGATGGTGAAAGGATTGACAAGTTGCCAATCAAGAAAAAAATGTTTCAATCACCGTTTCCTTCATAGTAGATTGAATGAGATTATTTTGCTTTAACCAGAAGTTTTATAAACAGTCTCGCTCTAACACAGACTTAAATGCTTAAAATATTATCTCTCAGCACCACCAACTAAAATTCTAATTTTTATATAATTCAGCACATATTTTTGTAAAGACTTTCACTAAATGGATTGGGGGTTGGGGGTAATATTGTGATAGAAAAGTGTTAACCCACTGATAATGGGAATGGATGAAATGTTTATGTGGAGCACTTACCTGGAATTTCAGAGGGTTTTCTGTACAAAATGGTTTTCTGGTGAAATTTTCCAGAAAATTGCACTTCTTGGTCTGTTACCCTGTTTCAGTATACCTGGTATCTTCACCATTCCCCCCATGTGCAGCTGCCTTTTGACACATATGGTACAAACACATTTTTTAAAACAATTTAACAGGTATTGTTGACACATATGCAGCAGCCAATTTGATAAAAACTTTGCCTTTTGCCAAATTAGTGTCTTCACTCATTTTCAATAATTATTCTTTCATTTATAGACATTTTCTATATTTCTGATTTCATGTTTTCAAAGTCGTCTGCTGTTGAGTTGTAATATTTGGGAAAGGGTTAATGAAAATATCTTTTACTATGAATCAATGTATAATAATTAAATGAGAACCAAGACCTATGGATAAGAGTGCACACATTATACTCAAATATATTCAAGTGAGCAATTATAACAGGCTAGGGTTACCATTGTTCTCTTATTGACAAGGTCTTTCATATTTATTGACCAGTATTTGATTAATACGGACAAATTTAAGTGGCAAACAATTAATAGAGACCAAGATTAGACTACACAAAGGTACACTTATCTTAATCTATAACTGTAAATATCAAGGTTAATATTCACTAGAGAATAAAAATGTAATATTTAATTAAGTTTAAACATTTTGGCATGAGCAATTTTGCCTTTTCCACAATGTTTTCAAAGTCAAAGTTGTTGGGGGCAGATGCATATCTGCATGTGGAAAAGGGATAATTCAACTTTCAGCTATAATTCATTTCTTATTACATAATTTGGCAGAATTGTTTGCCATATAAATATGCATGAAAGAGTATGCTACAGAAATTGACATTTCATGTGTTTCTCGCAAAAGAATTACAACTACATTAAAGTTACATATTCAGATATAACTATTGTGCATGAACCTCCGCAATTGTCTCATAATTTTGTGGCAAAAATATCGCTTAGGGCAGGGTACCAATTGCAAAAAAGTAGAAAAACCTCCAGCATGTGTGGGAACCATGCAAAAATTGGTGGGAAAATATTTTCTTGACTAGACTAGAATTGGACTGATATCAGACAAATGATGAATTATGCCAAGTTACTTAAGTTTTGTGTTATGATGTTATGTGGCATACAAAAGAACGGTTTCTACTTATCATTAAAAACTAGCTGGAATCATTGTTAACCCTTTCCCACCTGCAGATGCATTTAAAACTTTTTCAGCAGACTTTTGTAAACGATATCTGCATTTTCTCCTTATGCCACCACCATGTTTTCAATTCTATTCAATAATTATAATTTCATTCTTAGAGATGTTCTTTAGTCTTTTGCAGCAGAGGACTTTGTTTTTACCTCTTTTCAATAATAATTTAACCCTTTCCCTCATACGACAATTATGCAGCAGACGCATTTGAACATAGTTTGTCAATAAATAGAAAATCTCTATAATTGAATGGATAATCTTTGACTAAAAGTGGAAAACATTATGCGCGCGCGGCCAAGCAGCATCTCTAGGCATGTTTGCAAAAGGAGAAATTGCTCGTCTTGAGCAATTTCTTCTTTTGTCCCCATGTTTTCAAAAGGCCGTCTGCTGCAGAAGCGTCAGAAAGCGTCTATATGAGGAAAGGGTTAAGATATTTTATCTGTTTACCTAGATATTTCAAATTTGTCTACCGCTGAATTTTGTTATAGTTGGGAAAGGGTTAAGCAGGGTTATATATCTGCTCCAGGGGGCGCAGAAAGCTCTTTACAAAACAGACAGACATGAACAAACCATATCAAATGATAGGTCAAATTTAACCTATATTTCCCATATACAGATGCTTTCATCACGATGCCTCTACATCAGATGACTTTTGAAACACTCTGACATAATGGGCAATGTCTCCTTTTGTGACAGTGTTTTCAACTCTATTCAATAGTTCAGCTCTTAGCTATTGGGATATTCACACTTTTGCCAGGATATTTTCAAAGTTGTCTTCTGCAGATTTATTGTATGTGGGAAAGGGGTAAGAATATAAATTAATGTTGTAAGTGGGAAAGGGTTAAGACTATAGATTTGTTGTAAGTGGGAAAGGGTTAAGACTGTAGATTAATGTTGTAAGTGGGTTAAGACTATAGATTAATATTGTAAGTGGGAAAGGGTTAAGACTATAGATTAATGTTGTAAGTGGGAAAGGGTTAAGACTATAGATTAATGTTGTAAGTGGGAAAGGGTTAAGACTATAGATTAATGTTGTA
>JAUELF010206905.1:0-14195 GCA_031471495.1 Clinocardium nuttallii | reverse complement strand
ATGTTATTCTGTCTAAATATATAAAAACAAAATAACACGTTCTAAACAAGTTTGCAACACGTTTCCACAGTTCTAAAGGTTCGCAGTAGGTTCTCAGGACGCTCTACTCGTTTTGATGCGTCATTCGTATTCCACTAATGGGCTAAGTCTATGTGGAAAAGCAGCCAGCTGATTGACAAGATTGTTGTGTGGAGTACAGGTGTGAGAAGCCCAGGAAATACATGAGTAGTTAAACTGGCCGCCGTGATATGACTGATAAATTGTTAAAAACGGCATTAAACCCCAATCAATCAATCTCTACTCATTTTGAGTACGTTTATAGCGTTCTTACGCATTTTTTACAACTTCCACGCCGCTTGCAGTACAAGTGGCCCTGTTTGTCTGGCTCTACCCTTCCTTGGAGGCATGATGATTACAAGGATGCAAGATGGTTACGATGTTTGTCATAATTGTTGTCCACGAGTTCGTCTTCACAGCTTGAAGCAGCGAACGAGAATGAGAAGTGGCAGAAACGTACTGGGTTTTTATAAGCGTCATGTCAGGACGTGATTGCAATTACGTTCTGAACTACTGGACTATGAACGAGATAAGGACCTACTCAGAACGAGTTCGACTTTCCTTGAATGAGATGGTCGAGTTACGAACTAGTTAGAACGGTTTTCGACGTATAAGGAATGTAGTAGAACTAGTTACAAGCGGGTTCAAACTGACTCAAGACAAGTTTGGACTGGTTGGTAACGGTGTCCCCATGAGGAGAACGGGGAAATTTTACCTGATCTGAACGTTATATAAACGGACTGTAGACGAGATAACGACTAGATGGACGTATTGGGAACTATTTTTAAACTAACTATGATCGTATTATAGCCATTTTTCTGCTAAATCTACACGCTTTAACCAGTCCACAAACCCGTTCTACTAATTGTGTAGGACGGAGTGGGACGTTCTGACAACTGAGTCAATATGGGTCGGGTAAAGTTCGCCATATCAAAGTCCACGGAATTAGATATGACTTGCATGCAATTTCAAACATTGTTTATCTTTATTAAACATTTTTGTTATCAAGTAGTGTTATATAACTACCTTTTGAGACGAACGACGCAATTTCTATGGAGTACAACTTGCATAATTACGACGTAACTTTATACAAAGGCCAGGAACAGGCTAACGCTGTTAAGTGATACATCTTTGCACACCGAGTTAACGTTTTCTGGGTAAGTTATCAGCACAACAGGTCAATTCATCATGACATCAGCAAGTCATTCGTAAGGCTAACCCCGCAACTCTAATCAGCCATTAGTACCAGTTTTAAAGTCTTTGGTATGGACCGGTCTGTCATGGAACCCACGACCTCCCGCACCTGAGGCGGACGCTCTACCACTACACTACCAAGGCTCCGAGTCACTTCGTAAAACCATTTCCCACAAACAGAAATATGCAGCAGACGACTTTGAAAACATCTGGTTAAAACATAGAAATCATCTTCAAATTAAAATGAAGTATTAAATAGAGTTTAAAACATTGTGCCAACAATAGAAATATCTCATTATGGGCAATTTTGTCTTTAGCTACACTGTTTGCAAAAGTTTTCTGGTGACGAAGCGTCAGAATGCGTCTACAGATCGGAAATGGAAAACATAATGTCATGCCGAACAACAGTAACAGCAAAACAATGTAAAACGAATATATTTGTTTATACCATTAATACATTGCTGCTTCCTATTTACCGTATAATTAGTAATACAAAGTTGAAATTCAATTGTCGGCACTGATACGGGCTATCAATCCAAGGTGGTTTGAGTTCGAAACCCAGCTCGACCCACTTTCTTTCCGATGTTCGATCAGCGTCTTTCAACTTTTACTAATGAGCTCATAGGCGATATGGAAGAGCAGCCAGATGTACATCGAGTTTCAATGGATTGTAACATGTGTCTAGTCTTCGGTGATCTCTTTGCAATGTTCGCCATTTCCCTCTTAGACCATATGCACAGTAGTTAATCCTTTGTTTAATTAATGAGAGTTTTCATTATTTATCATAAAAATTGTTAAAGTGGTCGGATGTATATGTTTCGTATGTGGGAAAGGGTTATCCCATCTTTTACACCAGACAGCGAGTAACAAATAATTCATGAAGTGGAAGTTAATCAGAAATGGGTGTTATTCACCCCTTCGATGAATATTTGATTGTTTCACCTAAACTGATATCTATATAATGTTTGATATGTGTTTATTTAATGGTTTCACACGATAAATTGACAGTTGATACAAATAAATTCGACATGTACTGTCTGAGTTTGAATTTATTGATTAATTGTAGTTGTGTGATGTCTGTCTATATTGTGTAGGCCAATAGTCCTGCATAATCATTCATTAAGAAGAAACAAAAACGGTATTGGGAGTTACACACCTCGTATTTGTTCGAACTTAAAATAAGAAAGATTTTTTTTGACAGACAGACAGACAGACATTTTTATGAAGTGTATCTGTGGGGTTATTTCTTTTTTTTGATTATTGTGGGTTGCAACCCACGAGTATGCTATTCATTCCGTATTTACATCCCTTTTACGGAATGAATAACATTAATATGCAAATAAGATACCCGTTATAAAGAAACAAAAAACCTATTTATCTAAGTGTCTTTATAAGGTCGATGGATGGGCTTTAGGATAAACATGCACTCCAGAAGTACTCTCTCGCACGAACGGACGGACATGTATATAATAAAAAAAATAACTAAACCAGACAGTAAACAATACATATTCAAATCATTTAAAAATTACACATACAAAATCGGTTTCACCGGGTCGTTGTCTTTTGAGAGTTAACACAACCCAGGGAGCGTCCAGAATAGGCAATACAACAAATTAACCTAATTTCGTAGGCTGTAATACGCTGATATCGGATAAGTATAAACAAGCAGTACATATAAATTATTATCTTCTACTGAAAAAAGGAAATATACAGGCTCTTACAACAACACAACGGGCGGTCTGTTTGATATCACTGTGTCGTCCCATTAGATAAGATACGAATCATCTCTTAATCCTTTCCCACATACAACATTTCTGCAGAGCAACATCTCATTTTGTCACAATATTTCAAAAATCGTATTCTGCATGAAAATAATATGTATCTCAAAAGGGTTTATTAATATTCTAGAAAAATAGAATTGCTTTACTGGAAAGGTAATAACATATGACAATGAAATACATTATCATTGGAACACATTCCCGTGAACTCTATATGGTTTTGTGTCGACATTAAGATCGACAACTAACTCCACATCACCTAAGAATCAGGCCCAATGCACAAGGAAAAGCTGCCAGTTGCGACAGCAGAGCAGAACAGCACCCCTCGCTAGAGAAGGCATTTTTAGTCGTAGAAACTGTTGTAACTCCAGAAGTCCCAACACCCCATGATAAGCTGCAAACAAGAAGCCAATTATGGCGCTGAAGCGATCCTTGCAATGTCCTAGTCTAATTCATTCGTCAATTTCGCCTCACAAGTAACTTTAATCTAAGTCAAAGAGGAAGACCAATCAAGTATGTCGCCTCTAATATGAGCAGTCCTGTGTGGAATTTGAAGCACAAGGACTTAAAGAAATACTGTCCCTTTCAGCTTCGACAATGACCCGTCCTTTGACGATACGTGTACTGTTCTAATTCTAAAGTTGCCAGTTTTGTTGTGTGGTTGTTGTCATGCAATCGACCTCTTAATGTGCGGTTTTTGTCAAGTCGGTAGTCGGTAGTATCGCCTCGGTCCTGTTGATGTGAAGCTTTCGCCTCGGTCCTGTTGTGGTAAAGCATTCGCCTCGGCCCTTTTGTGGCAAAGCATTCGCCTCGGTCCTGTTGTGGTAAAGCATTCGCCTCGGTCTTTTTGTAGTAAAGCATTCGCCTCGGTCATGTTAGGGTAAAGTATTCGCACCGGCCCTGCTGTGGTAAACTATTCGCCTCTGTCCTGTTGTGGTAAAATATTCGCCTCAGTCCTGTCGTTGTAAAGTATTCGCTTCAGTCCTGTTGTGGTAAAGCATTCGCTTCGGTCCTGTTGTGGTAAAGCATTCGCCTCGGTCTTTGTGTAGTAAAGCATTCGCCTCGGTCCTGTTGTGGTAAAGCATTCGCCTTGGTTCTGTTGTTGTAAAGTATTCGCCTCGGTCATGTTGTTGTAAAGCATTCGCCTCGGTCCTTTTGTGGTAAAGCATTTGCCTCGGTCCTTTTATAGTAAAGCATTTGCCTCGGTCCTTTTATAGTAAAGCATTCGCCTCGGTCCTTTTATAGTAAAGCATTTGCCTCGGTCCTTTCGTGGTAAAGCATTTGCCTCGGTCCTTTTGTGGTAAAGCATTCGCCTATGGTGCGGGAGATCGGGGGTAAGAACCCGGTTGCGTCATACAAAATACTTTAAACATGATAGAAATGGATCACTATTTTAATCAGGAAACCCCGTGATATAACATAAAACGATTTGAAAGAGGTGTTAATCATCAAACAATCAATCACGTCGGGTATTAGTCAGACGTCAAGTGAGGTCCATTGAACACCAACGGATGCAAACAAAGTACTGGACGAAGCCCGTACAAAACGCATGACTAAGAAAACAACAATCGTTCAACATGCAGACGCTTTTGCCCAGTTTCTATCTGTTCCTGGTTATGAGCATGCACACACTTTTCCACTGGATTAAACCGAACCTCCCCTGACAGCCTTTGCTTGATTTATTGATTGGGGCTAATCGCATTTTTCTTCAATTGTTCAGTCATATCGGGCGGGTAGTTTACCAACTTATGTGTTTCCAGTCGTCTTAACCACGCATGTTCTCCAAACAACAGTGTTTCCTAGCAACAGACTGCTTTCCAGGCACAACTCGATTGATCACTAGTTTTCATCTTGATCAGATTCTTATTTCTAATTATACTTGAAGAACAGAAAGTAAACCTTGTCAAAAGAATTGGTTCCTGTTTGCGCTACAAAATACCATAAATATCACAGCTTTCGTGTAACTTTACAATGATTACGTGATCTAAGAATCTGGTTTCTAAGTAATCACATTTGACATTGTACATACATCAATTAAACTTCAAAACCCGCCGTTCAAGAACTTATAACAGTAGTTGACGCAGAGATTTTATTCCCAGTCGGTCTGGATTACTCAGGCCTATAGAAATGAACAAATATATATATACTTAACCACTCCCACCATACATATAAATGTTGATGATTCTGCAGCAGATGACTCTTGACACTATTGTGAAAACATTGTGACAAAAGGAGAAATTGCTTATTATCAGCAATTTCGTATTTTGACACAGTTTTCAACTCTATTCAAGAGTCATATTTTACCGTCGGTTGTAGATCTGATGAACCCGCATAAGTCTCTTGACGCAATACAACTAAATCCAGTAGAATCTAAACTCATCGTTGTAAATTATTATATTTATTCGAGCCGTGTATGGTGGTAAGACATATGTTTCCTTGTTTATAACCACGCCGCCTTCAACAATGTTCCAGTTATATCACGGCTTTCTCGTGGGTAAGTTACCATCACTACTGATCTGTTTACTGTTACTGACCAGCAAGTAGTTCGTAATGAAAACTCCTCAATCCTGAGAGCCCAAGAAACGCCATTTTTACCTTTTACCCAGTATCTGGAATAACATGACCAAGTTAAATGTAACGCACTTCATCACATAGAGTTAAAAGGAAATGTTACGAACATCATCGGCTCGCAATCAAACAAAGCCACAGGTAAATAAAATAATCAAAATGAACTAAAGTTAAATGTAACGAACTGCATCGAATAATATTAAAAGCGAATGTTACGAACATCAGCAAACAAAGTTACAAATGAATATGAGAAAGATCAATTTACGAAATTGAAGAAACATGTGACTAGCTGCGTCAATTAAAATTAAGAGTTATGTTTAACCAACAGCACCAAGTTAATGATCATATTATCTGCTCGACGTATGTTATATCTGGTGTATCATTTTACCTCCGTTAAAAAAGATCTTTTCCGGTTATAGCACGTGACCTCAACAAATGGTATATCCATCAGGGAGATTAAATGATTGTGGTTTTTTTTATTGTCATTGATGTATTTTCTTTGATAGAAAACAAATATTTTCTGACTGTAACTGACGCTAATGTTGTAATGAAGCGAATACATTCACCAATTCGTTGTGGCACAGCATCGGTGGCCCAAACGTGTAACATGCATCTTCGGGAGAAAGAGTGTTAAGCTACTTTAGGAACTTCGTCACAAGAATATCGACATTCGGAAATTTACGACCAGTAAAAAATTCAGATCAGCTTTTGCATTCATACAGTCTGATCAAGATCACTCCTGTTCACAAGAATCGTCTGTGAACGATGTTAACTGTAGAAGTAATGTAATATGATCGTTCTTGCCAGTAAACTAAATAAAAACAACACATTCGATGTGCGGCTTTATTATGCCGTGGTTGATGAATGAAAATGTGAAACACAGGTTGGTGTGCATAACATATGAGCTCCAGTTACTGGCATGTTTAAACAAATAGTAACACACACACTCGAAAAGGTAAACATTCGCGAAGACTCGCGGACTGTATGAATGATACGAACTGACAAGTCGTCAATATATCACATGTTTGAATCCCGATTAGGGCGATGAACTTTAAAGGAATTTAACGTTTCGTTGATCTGAAATAAGAATATGTTTATAATGAAATAAATATTGCGTCGATACAATAATGTTGGCTACAGTTGACTCGTGAAAAAGTGATAATTCGAATATATCGTTCAACTAAAAAAATAGGTTTTTTTTTAATTATCAATTTATTTGATAGTATTGCAGCAGAGCATTGCACCTATTTCAACTTCATATGTCAACAATGATGACCAATATTAGCTTATACATTCGTCCAGACTTATCTTGAAGTTCTACATAGATCGCCAATCAATAATGCGAACAGAACACAACACGGCATATATTATTTCAAACCATAAGTATTGTACATTGAAAAGCAATAAACAGTAAACATGCAATATCACGAGACAATGTGTTCATCTGTGGCGCTTTTGTGGTGTTTTTGTCAGTCCGGATATGTAATGCGTCTAGTGTTGATGACATATATGTGATGCGTCTAGTGTTGATGACATATATGTAATGTGTCTAGTGTTGATGACATATATGTAATGCGTCTAGTGTTGATGACATATATGTGATGCGTCTAGTGTTGATGACATATATGTAATACGTCTAGTGTTGATGACATATATGTAATACGTCTAGTGTTGATGACATATATGTAATGCGTCTAGTGTTGATGACATATATGTGATGCCCATGTACGATCTACACAGTGTAGTTAATTCTATCAGTATTACTTACATAGTTCAGCCGCTCTGTCACTGTTGTTGTTGTTGGGTGCAGTGTGTTTTCTATTCGAGTTTTACGTCACTGTCAACATTATTTCAGTTGTTTCACGACGACAGTTCACCTGTTCATATTCTCTGTGTAGAAAAACAAGTACTATGCTAGAAAATGTGCCTTGACCATGGACACTCCATCATGACCGTAGTGCCGCGACTGGAGATCGAACCCGGGACGCCCGGATCCAAATTCCTGAAGCTAACAATTCGGTCACGGTTTGAGGAAGCATACCATGTAGGGTAAACAACATACATGTTTACGAACTTGTTAAAAATAACCAGATAAAGGACTTACAAGGTTTAACCCTTTCCCTAATACAAAACATCTGCTTTGAAAAAAAGTATGCAAAATCTCTATAAATGAAAATGTAAAGTTACTGCAAATACGCCGGAATGTGTCTACATGTTGGAAAGGGTTAACACGATAGCTCAGTAGGAACTGACATTGGCTGTCGCGAATTCGAACCGAAGGAATCGGCCAAGATGTTTACTGATGTTTTATATATTTCAATGCTATATACAAGACGTCATTCAGCTTTAACCAATGGACCTATGTGGAAAAGCAGTAAGTAGGAAAGACGACGGTGTGTGGTGTGTCCTCCTAGACTGATAAATTCAAGACGACCTTTAGTATGTTAACTGACCCACCGTGATATGACAGAACACGTTTGAAAACGACATTGAACTTCAATCAATCAACATATTTCTTTACTCAGAAGAATCATATATGAAATTTAGTGGTAATGCCACCAATTGCAGGAATTAAGGGTTGGCTGTAGACAAGGATATATTGTATCTATATATCATAACACATATGTTTATCCCATCAGTATCTGTTTACTAGTTTTCTTAATTCAGATATCAGACGTAGAATTCGTGTAGAATGAGCCTTCGTCGGAATGCGCTCATTAAATTCTTATCAAGTATTACGTAATTCCGTTTGGCCCACAGTCTTATTTTTTTCAATATTAGGTAATTTCGCTTGGTATTTCTTTTCTGTTAACCTTTTCTAAAAGATTGCTGTCAGGATCAGAACGAATTGCGGCTGATTTTCATTCTTACATGTATCTTATATAACTACACACTATTTGCAATTATCTTATTTGTTCTATGCTTACCGCTTCGGTGGTGTCGTGGTAGAGCGTCCGCCTCGGGTTAAAGAAGTCGCGGGTTCAATTCAAGGTAGGGTCATATCAAAGACTTAAACAAGTGTAGTAATGACTGTCCTCCTCGGCTCTCAGAGTTGCGAGGTTAGCAATAAGACAGAATGCATGGTATCAGGATAAACGGACACTCAGAACTTCTGCCACGCAATTTCCAAAAGACATGTATATACGTTTTCGGCAATGGTTTGAGTTAAACTATATATTCGACTGTTCACATGTTCGAGTTAAACGATATATTCGACTGTTCCCATGTTCGAGTTAAACGATATATTCGACGGTTCCCATGTTCGAGTTAAACGATACATTCGACGGTTCCCATGTTCGAGTAAAACGATACATTCGACAGTTCACATGTTCGAGTTAAACGATATATTCGATTGTTCCCATGTTCGAGTTAAACGAGATATTCGATTGTTCCCATGTTTGAGTTAAACGAGATATTCGATTGTTCCCATGTTTGAGTAGTTGCGAGTCCACAGTTGTGTTGTCCAGTTTCCGGTCACTCTAACAAAGATCAGAATTGATTGTTTGAGTGTTTGATGTTTCACGCTGCTTTCAACATTTGTTTGAATTATATTACGACGTTCAGAGTACTACCGGTCCATTTATCCTTACACCAGTCATTTAGTATTAATGCAAACCCCGCAACCCTGAGATCCAAGGAGGGCATCCATTACTACCAGCTTTAAAATATTTAGTATGACCCGGCCGGGGATCGAAACCAGGGCATCCCGCACCCGAGACGCACGCTCCACTACTGCACAGCCGAATGTTATTAACTCTAACAAGTACAAAAAAAAACAACTTGTTAACCATTTCCCTTCTGCAGAAACAATTTTACACAGCTGTGAAAAATACCCGTTTAAAAACTTTGTGATAAAAAGAAGAAATATATCATAATTAACAATGTCATTATTGCCGTAATAATTTCAAAGTTTTGGTTCATATTTCTAAGACGGAATGTTTCGGCCCGGATTAGCCTGCGATGACTACGTACGCTGCTCTGGGTCGCTACATTACGCATAGACCATAATGTTTGTTTGTTTGGAGAACGGCTCATATGTGTTGTATGTGAAAAAGCGTGTATGGTGTGCACAACACGATATGGGTCAGTAAGTGTTCTGTTGTTATATTAGGAGTTGAAGAAATAGAAGTGGTTAGAAAATGGGATTCAAGTATTTGTATGTAATTTCCGGAAACCGACACTTCATTTCTTATAGGCACACTTCACGAACCCTGGCAATGTTTAATTAGCTAATCTATTATTCGAACATACTATCGTATAGATGTTGGGTTAATATTCACAGAGACATGTCGGCTTATCTTTGTTCAATTACACCAACCGTAGTTAGCGTTAAGTAATACTTCAATATTTAAACACGAATTTCATCATTGTTTTTTTCCTAATTAAAATGCCAAATAAGTGTAAGTTAGTTAGGTAACTATTCATATCAACTTAGTGTTTTACTTAAATACATTCCACCATTCATGCTTTACAAATTATAAGGGAAGCAAATTATTACGTATTGCTAAGTAAGGTTGGTAGAATTGGACCCTGAATAAATAACTTTCGTTCTCACCAAGACCCGACAAATCGTGGTAAATATACACGTATATGTATACCGTTCTAAAGTAAACCTTTCTCCTATGTGCTAGTGCTGACCTGTTCCGATGTAGCATGGCTAGATCGTCCGCCATGAAGACGGAGAGAGCTGACTTTGATCCCTGCTAGGGTCATACAAAATACTTTTAAATTGGAAGATTTGGTTCCCCGTCTAGGCGCTCAGACTCGCGACGTATTCATAAGCGTCAGCATAACTGAGAGTAAAGCGATATCATAACTAAGGTACATTGTATTACCTCATTGTATGTTCTTATTAATTGTTGTTTATGACACAATTGAGCTCATTCGTTAAGAAAAGATACACGTTGACTCTGATGAAAAGCGTAGATCAAATCCACAAAGAAGTACGATAAAGTGTATACGCTGTTCACATATTAATTAGATAAGCTTATGACAAGCCGCTGTCAACGTATATATTCTGATAAGACTTAGCAGATTGAGAGGCTAAACTGAACCTTGACTCATTAACAAAGCATTGAAGGAAACGGAGCGTTTTTCCATGACAGGAAGTATCATTTGACCTCTCGCAAGCAAGGTTTATCATTCAGTTGTTGCACTGGAAAGTGTATGTTGTATTCGACCCGTACGCATCCAATCGGGTCTTGTTGTGTTGCCGGTTGACCCTGGTTGACCTGCAATGCTATCCATCGTGAATCAATATCATTCAACTTAACATTATATGTAAGAAGGTAGCTAGAAAGACTGCTGTGTAAAGTATATTTGACACAAATAACGCATCTAAAGCAGGTGAAGCTTTACATCTAAGGACACTATTAATGGTACTTCTGTAAGCGCACATTATCCACCTCGTTGTTTATAATTATTATTAAAGGGTCATGTAAGGTTAGCGTTATTCGATTCATGTTATATATATGTACCTCCTGTTAAATGTGAGTGACCGGCCAATATCATGATATGGCGTTTATATCTCTGCTTAGATCTGGATTAGATAAATGAAAGATGCTGGGAAATGGACCTAGTAAATTTACACATGCTTTCCCTGTTCTTTGATCATAAATATAAGCAGGGTCTAGCGGTCTAGTGCATCTTATTGTCATTACGAACAGTGAAGACTAAGGCGAGCCCATGCATAAACACAGTCTCACCACAGTCCGTCTACATATAATTATCTCCCAGATACACTTGTCACAACATACTGGAGGAGTGACCCATAGTTGTAAGCCATTATAAATTTAGTTGATGGTAAAGTGTTAATAAGACCTCAATTCTTTTCACATGTGTACATTGTATTACCCATAATACAATAACATGTATAATATATGGAAATCAAAAACAACAATGTATCGATGTAATACTTATGGGGAAAAGCCTCTTATGCTAGAAGTGTAACGACACTATAGTGTTCTGTGTTATGCCTATTGGTTCCCATTTATAACATCGTTCGATCATACATATTATGTCCGAGCTGAAATAACTATTTAATGATATTAACCAGTCTATGAAATATACAAACTAGCTTTTGTGCATAGTATCTATCCATATCAGCGTGTGCACCCATATAGCCGGATCAAGATATGCATTGTCCAAAAAATTACTTAGACAAGGTAGTCGGTATATGCTGTCAACTAGTTTGGATTTTGAGAAGACTGCGCAAATGGACAAGATGATCTGATCCTTCACTCGTTCCCTTTTCTCATTAACCGGCTTATATATCCAAACAAGGGTAAACAGTCCATTATATTACGGTATGCAAAGAAAGGGGCGTTATGACTAGGGAATACATAGTTGGAGACTCATTCTGCCACTGTTTTGCGTGTGTTTACGCTCGCACTCGTCTATACAGTCATTTGGCGAGAAGTAATCATAAGTCTTCTTTGATGTCGGTTATATATAATTGCTTATAATTGGGAAATAATACTTTAAATCGACATTAAGCGACCTCCTTTTAGATAGTAATGAGTGTTCAAGGTAAATAGATGTACGAACTACTCGCATTTTAGTTACATGGCCAGAACACTAATAATAAGCATCCCTGATCCATGCATTTGACGACGTGTTGAATACCTGATTGTGCCATAACTGTAGAGGATGATTGTTTGGTGCGTTCAACACTTATCCACTTATATCACGGCGTTTTCTGTGTAAGTTACCAGTACTATTGGTCCATGTATCCTGACACCAGCCAGTTATATCACGGCGTTTCCTGGGTAAGTTACCAGTACTATTGGTCCATGTATCCTGACACCAACCAGTCAGTGTTAATGCCAACTCCGTAACCGTGAAAGTTAAGGAGGGCAGCCAGTATGACAATTTGTAAAGTCTTAACTTGAGAGGTCGAATCGGTATCTGCATAGAAGGCAATCAGGGTTTACATACGTCATTTAAAGTGTTCATTTCGGCTGAAATGGAATGGAAGTTTACGCTGTATTCAAACAATTTTATTTTTCTACAGAGAGCAAATTAAAATCTATGACACTTTCGATGCATTCAATTTGCTTTAAGGTCAAAAGCGCGCTTTCATGTCAAATGTCCAAATATTAAGACTACATGTACACTTTAAAAAATTATACTTGAAGTTTGGATTCAATTTCCTTAGCGATATGGGAATTAACTACTGCCTGGAATACGTCCGTAAGTTACTTTATAGTGTTTGACAAAACATATCTATTCAAACGAAGTATCTTCAATATCATAGATGGGTCAACTTAATGAATCGAGATCAAAATGCGGATAAAGGCAAACAATGTTACCAGATTTGATTTCATTAATAAAAATATTGGCATCTAATAATCCGACACTATACCGAGTCCGAATGAAAACAAAAGTAGTTGTACTGCAAGTTTAACTCGTTTGAAATTCAACCACTCTCTACGAAAAGCAACATTAACCCTTTCCCTCATATATACGCTTTCTGACGCCTCAGTAGCAGAGTGCTTTTTGAAAACATAGTGACAAAAGAAGAAATTGCATCTCCTTTTGCCACAATGTTTTCCACTTTTTGTCATAGGTTATTCATTCAATTATAGAGAGTGTCTATGTTTTGAATACGTTCAATGTCGTCTGCTGCAAAATTGTCGTATGAGGGTAAATGGCTAACCAACAATCAGTGAGTATCCGCAGAACCCAGCGCATCCTCGCAGTCTGATCTGACTCTGCACTGTTCGCTGACGAGTCAAGAAATTATAATTTGGACTCTTGGCAATCGTTTAAAAGCCTAGCTGACTTCTTTTGACGACAACGGAATTTGACGTTGCGTGCGGTGGAATATTGAAACGGGAAAACAAGCTCGGAACAGGCACGTCACATATTTACGTAAAGGATTATGTTCGCAGGCTGCTCATCGCACCTTTAATAGTTACCCGAATATTATTATAGTATGTTCACTAAACTAAGGCACAATACTATGCCGATGTTTTATGTTATACACTCATGTATATGCAGACACACAATTAATCAACTTTTTCATCTTGCAAACAATACAAATACAGGTGGATCTCCCGAAATCAGCATTGTTTGCCTTTTAGTTTTCAAAATAATCCCAAACTCTTGTTACATGAAAAATGAATTCGCCCAATTTGATCATGGGAGGTTCTACTTTAGGGAACTCGGTGACGTTAGAGTTCAATGCAGACATGGCTGATTGTGAGGGTAATTAGTTGTATCATCTTTATTTTTTATAGGTTATTCTGTTCAGAGGAAGGCATTCCTATTTAAGCCTGCATGATCCCCCACACACCCATGGAATTATGTTTATGGGTATTTTACGGATTTCTATATATTCGTTTGCCTGGTTATATTAAATGTTGTCGCGCCGTTATAAAATATTTCGATTCAAGAGAAAAAAAGAGAACAACAGTAATATGAGCCCTTCCACGAGAAAACCAATATATTATTGACTCTGTGAAATGTATCGATCCAGATTAGCCTGCGCAATTCGCACAGGCTAACCTGGGCCGAAACATTCCGTCTCAGGGGAATAGAGGTATAGAGTAATGTTCCTGAAACAGAAAATCCACAGGAAGCGGAAAGTGCCTGTCG
>JAUELF010206797.1:887-14196 GCA_031471495.1 Clinocardium nuttallii | reverse complement strand
CTTTGAAAATATAAGTTGAATAATCTGTTTATTACATTTCATTGTTATTTTTTGTAATACATTTAGTTTTTCAATACTCGTCTTAAACCATAGTTTATGTTAACTATGGATTAGATTTCGTTTTTTTTTTTACCTACCTTGCGCATTTCTTTCGGATGAGGCGTGGCCGTGGAAAAAAGGGAGGGACACGCATGCGCAAATGTGGTGTGGAAATAACAATTCTTGATTATTGTTATTACACCGTTGAAATAACAAAAATCGAATTTTCTTTCACCGAGATATCCTTATCTTTGATGGATAGAAATGTAATAAACAAATATTTCAGTTATACTACGGCAGCAAGTTTACATAACCATTTATTACCCATTTTACTCGGATACAACTTTCTTCCTATGCCGCCGGCTGTCTTTCCACATATACTTGTTTAGCCCATTATAGAATACGAATGATGCCAACGAATCAATAGTCGACCGTGTGGTATGTTCTGACCGGTTGGTTAGTCACCGGCTACGTAAATCCTAATTATGACAATAGGTTCTTAAGTAACGTAACCCCCGACACTTTATTCGGATACAATTCTCCATCAGATCTTAGAATTTCGTACGTGATATACACATGCCACCACCATAATTGTATATAAACACGCCTCATTTGATGTTTTTCGCCGCTCATTTCAGGTGGCACCATTACTTGGCAATTTAAAAATTCGTGTATGCATATCTGACGCATGTAATACAGATGACATGACGAAGATGATGAGCTTCGGTAAGAGACAAAACAAAAAACCCTACCACAAAAGAACAAGTAACAAATCAAAGAAAGTTATTTTTGTTTCGTAATTTATGTCATACGAAATGTGTAATGAAAAATCGAATGTCAAATTGTTAATCAAATTCTTCTGCGGTAGAACTAGTATTTATAATATGGGGAAGTTCAAATTTGAAAAACCTATTATAATTAAGTCGTTTTTCATTTGTTAATGGTTATGAATTGATCTGAGGGAGGGGCCACTCTTTAGTTTATATTAATATAAGTATCTGTTATTTTATATGCAATGGCTCTCTGCAATTGTATAATAATTCCTTTGTTTTATTTAGGATGACATATGCCTGTTCCCCAAAAGCCTGGTGACACTAAATTGTTAATGTTTCATTCAGAAAGGAGATTGAACTCGATTCTTTCTGTAGTTTGATCTAAACGTGTTATAAGCATACCGTAGGACCTATCCCTCGTTATAATATATACTTAAAAGTGTTTCGTCTTTGAAATGAATTTCTAACTTCTTAGGATAGTTTTACAGATATATCATCAGGAAAAACATGTTGAAACTGCGGCTTTAACATTAAAAACATGTAGAAACTGCCGCTTTAACATTAAAAACATGTAGAAGTCTTGGAATATGTTAATCAAGTAGGTAAACTATGAGCATAAACTATTATAATCTATAAGTTAAACCAGGAACGTAGATCAATATCCCTGGTAAAACTGATTGCTACGCTTTTTTAAAAAAATCACATACATTTCATTTAATGGTTCGAGTGTAATGCTATACTTGAATTTATTGAAGTCCACTGTTCTTTTTTTGCGATAATCTTAAGTTGCCAAATACGTGTTCAATGACACATAAGATAAAATAATACGTTCGATGTATTTTTTCGAATTACATGCTGTATTCAAATCGAATTATCCCTTTTTCGAATTATCTGTACTTTATTTTCAGTTGCCAAATATGTGTTTAATGCTTCGTCGGAGTACGAAAACCCGAGGCCCAATGCCACGACGGTATGGAGGTTGAAACAAAGACGATCATAGCAATGTAATCCCTTTTAAATACATGTTATCATATCCTGACCCACAATAATGAAATCGACGCATAGGTTGGTCTGACGAGTGATCGCTTGGTGTGTCCGTCTTACACATGCACCTTTACGAGCAAACTACTTCGTCAATAATAAAGATATTTAAATGGAACTTCAACGCGCGATAATCATTAATATGCAATACATGAATTTGATAACAGCCGTTAAGGCACTTACGAATGATCTCCCCTTGATCGTTAACTTTACACTATGACAGTTAGTTATTCTAAACTTTCCGTCCGTTCTCGTTCAATCTTAATCTTCATTTGACAACTGAACTATTGTATAATTTGGAAAACTATATCTCATAGTGGCATGAGTAGACAAACACTGTCTTAGGTATGGTATCCAATAACCGATTCCAGTAAATAATACTTTTTACAATAACATAGTTGCACTTGAAATAAAAAAAAGACAAGACAGTAGGCAAAACAAGAATTCGTTGTTTAGAGTGCCTACAATTGATACTTACAATATCTTCGAATCGAATCATGATCTTTCTGATTACATTTGAAGGAATGTTTATAATGCAGTCATATTTTCTGATCCCGTTTGACGAATTATACTTTTCTACCAAATGGATATAAATAATGGATTCTACTTCGACTCATTCAATCATAAACACCATATATCCGATGCATACATAACAATAGGTTAAACTGAAACATCGAACAGTTTGCACGTTTCTGGAGGGCTAACACAATTTCTACTGAATATTGAGAAATACTGAACTATTAAATCCAAGCACATTGTTATGTTTAGATATGATAAACCAATAATATAATTACGATGGTTGGTCATTATATGTTTGTTTTAGCTATGAACTGTAACCAGTAGTTCCAAATGCATTAAAACTTGGTCGACAGTTAATTGGATAACGCTTTTCAAGTTAGAAACGATTGTTGATCATCTTCAGCTGACAACTTATGAAAACAAATAGAGAAATTGCTCATCATGAGTAATTTCTCTATTAGCCAGAACGTTTCCATCGCTACTCAGGATTGTGACATATGCTCGACGGTTTTAACTAGATGCTTGCAAAATTTAAGTTTATGTGGTGTTAAGTAATATTTCGTCAATCTACAGCGTCATTCTATCGATACTCGGTGTTGTTGTTGTCATTGGAACCCTCTATGACATCTGTCTGAGATTGAAACAGAAGCCAAATGTCGAAGACTGCGAACACGTTACAGAGAACATAGAGAATAATACCAACGGCGACCTGAACATCGGAGACATTAAGGTCGATTTGAGTATTATTAATGGTGGAACAGCTAATGGTAGCTTGGATATGAGTGCGAATGGAGACTTAACGGTCCAGAACACAAAACCGCAGAGAGTCACATGAAAACCTTCGGAGCAACATAGTTTGTATTTTAAAAAACATCACATACTACTTAGATGATTTTTGTTAAATCCGATAGCATGGGAAATCGGCCACGGATATCTTATAACACACATGAGGTAGACCTATTAGCGAAAATAGTTCAGACAGTGTTCTATTTGATTGGTTGCTCAATCTGAAGACCAGCCTGATTTCCTTACGTGATAAGTTGTTGAACTTAAACTCGTAATATTCCTTCAGATGCAATAGAAAAAAGTGTAAAATCGTGTAGGAATATATGGTTATCAATGCGATACCTGCAAAAAGACCCGACCATACCAGAAACATTATACAGATATTTGCCCCATAATACCTACATTACTTTACTGAATACAACCCTACGTTGCAACAGTCAGTGATACGATTAAATTGAATACCCACGACATAGACTTTAAACGTAAAATAGCAAATGTATTAATCAAAATGACGCCGCTTAATAAGAACCCTACATAAATGATTGTTGGAAATTTGAATAGTTACAAAGGGACATTAAGCAAATAGTGTGTGTATTGTAAAGCCATTTCGTACTCATGCCTTGTTATTGTACTTTTAATGTTTAACTATTCGAGTTGTAACTATTGGTTGCTTGGGAAGATTGTTGTGTAAAGTACCGGTTATAGAAAGCCAGGAAACACATGAGTAGGTAAACTGACCGCCGTGATATGACTGAGACTTGTTAAACACAGCGTTAAACCCCAATCAATCAATGTAACTGTTTGTCGAAGACCTTGTGGTTTAACGCGATGAAGTCACCAAAGATAACCCAAACAGGTTAACACATCCTCGTTTACTTGTTTTCCAATCATAGAAACTTCTGTTGTTCAATTGAGGCGACATAGCGTGTTCATAACTCTTACATATACAATTAATAAAGCGTAAATGTCTTTTTAATGAGCATGTCAGGTTAGGTCAGCTGCGTTTAAAAAATGCTTTCTTTGGCATCTGAATTCCAAACCATGATATATTAGCCAAGCATTGTCACACGACATTGTCACACGACAAACACTTTCGTAAACCAATCATTACATTATTCCCTTGTAATTACTAGTATATAGCATTAACACTAACTATGTTGGTGTTCGTGTAAATAATATATTATGGTATAGTTTTTATGTTTTGTGTTGTTAAAATCAGTTTTATGTACTACAGCAAAAACAGTTTATGTTTCTTTGTGCATTAATTGTGCGTTTGATATATTTCAGGTACACTGAAAATCTTCCTTTCATTTTCTGTGTACACCAAAGGTCTTAAAATACTGAGTACGAACCAACCAAGGGGAGCTTTAACTTGTATCAATGGAATAAGCATACTATGACATTCGCTAACATTTACAGGTAAATAATTTCTAGCAGGAAGTTGAACAGCTAAATAATTACTAGCAGAATGTTCGTATTATTCTCAGATACAGAACCTGTTTAACGAATTTAATAAATTCGTGAAACCGGAACCTCAATTCTAAAAGGTGTATATACATCTACTTCATTCTAAGGTTAAGTACTTGTGGCATTGTATCGATGATATAAAATAACAGGGTCACACTGGTTTCCTAAGCGGAAAGTATTATTTCAGTTTCACCTGTCCGAGGATCGAATTCTGCATCCTCTAACACTAAACCAAATAGGCAGTTTGTGTGATTTCGAGAAAACTCACCTCATTTCGTGTAAACTGACGGCATCTTGTGTAAACTGCCGTTATTTCATGAAAATGGTTTTCGTCTTGCTAGAACGAAGCGAATTTCCCGGATTTAAATGTGACAAGGGCAGACACAGGTCATAGGATATTCTATGATCGTCATCCAGATGGACAATTATTTAGAACTTTATTATTTTCTTTAAATCTCTTTCCAATTTTAGTTCGTATACTCAATGTTGTATTATTGTAAAAACAGGACACTAAAAAGTAACTGAAAGAAACCCTAGATACTGTCTGTTCTATAATGTTTAATTTGAATGTGAATATCATATCGTTTTAATATGTCCTATTTTTAAAGAATTGCACATGAAATATATCCCTCAGAAACTTTTTACATGCATTCAAATTTAATTATATATTACATACTAATGGAAAGAGTGACAGTGCAATAAGTAGAAACATTTAATGTGTATCTAGTTTGACGAAAACATTGAACAATTGAAATTAAATAAATTTCAACACATAACAACACAGGGTGTAATATTATTATTTAGCTTATATGCAAGTTTGTTGGTCGGTCGCCTTGATAAACAATATAATTGGATATGTACATCAAGGGCCGGGAGAGTAGTGTAAATATATAGTATGACTCACAACAAACGTAAAATACCTTTCAGTAGGGGTTTGATTGAATGGGAATTACCATACAGCGATATAACTTTGTCTGTTGTCTTGATAAGTTGTTTGACAAGATGGACACACAGAGAATACTCTTTAATTGCACTGCAATAAACCTGATCAGGGCCTTTGTTGGTTTCAGTTCGTGTGACTAGGAACATATAATAATATATTCTGATTAAAAGATCAGTACATTAAAACCTCCGATGGTCACTTGTATCATATTGAGACATATACATGTTTACATTTTAAAACCGCGATCATGCTTTGTTACATAATTTTAGTAAAGAATTCGATACCTTATTGGTTCCAGAAGAAGGTTTGGCAATGGACATTCTACGGTATCTACAGTGCCACAGTGTCCGTCGACACCTTCTTTATAATGAGGTATATATTGTCCTCGTCCTGACCTTTGACCCAAGATTCATTTGAGCGAGTGCATACAACACGAACAGGTACAAGTTGGCCGTGACAGTTTCGGTTCTGATCATCTCGTCCACCTGCTCAGTCTCAGCAGCATCTACACAAATTAATAGAATATTCGAACAGAAAATATGTGAAAAATGTAAATCTCGATCAGACTATGGATATGCACACGCTAAACTGGATCTATGCTGATCACAAAAACCAACTTGTACCTCTTTCCATCCACTGGATAAAATATTGTCACGTTTATGTATTTTCAAAAACTGTGTGAGAGTTATGTGAAAAAATACAGCTGATCACTGAGGTAAAGAGACTTCACACTATTGTCCTGTCATAACAATTGAGCATATATGTTTATATTTCGAAATAATTGCAGTAGGTTAAAATCAAAACCCTGATTTAATTGATTTATAACCGTTCACGTGACTAAAATCAATTGCGTATATTTCTGAAGAACAACTTACAGAACTACTTTCGGATTTCCTTCTAAAACTGTCATTGATTTTATCAAGTGCCAATATCCTTTAAAGGTGAGATTAGATACACTTGCAAAGTATGCATCCTTTGTATGACTGTTAAAGAAGTACAATTAATGGTGTACTGGATGATTATTATAGCACTTATTGATTTTCCCTCGACAAGATGTGTCTGTCCCTGATCCAGTTTGATATAACCGTTGTTTTCCATTGTTAGAAAGTTCAAGCTTTCGAATGTATATTTCTTATCGATAAACATTTTGTTTCTATTTTTTATATAGATGATTATAACATTCCTGATAAATTTATGTTTGAATCTAAGGACTAGCTGGTCAAGATCGCTTAGAACTCTCCTGATACATTCAATGCATACATCGAATGACAGGTACACATGTCACACATAAATCAAGCTATGAATGTTATTGGTTTTGCGATTAGTTCTTATCAAGAATACTTTTCATGAACATATAACCATACAGTATGCATAACATAAATATTTGGATTCTGAAGTTGATTATTCGCGAACCTTTATCAACCTTCACTCGTTTGTCCCGATATATATGATGCACTCTGATTGCATATTCTAAAATTAGAATGTATCGGCATTGTTTTCTAAGTAAATAGTTCCAATTTAGTTAATCCTTACAACATACGAAGAACATCTCATCGTCTTTTCCACACATTTATAGGCATTTGAATTCACAGCTGGCAAGGCAAGCATGTCAGAAATTGGAGAATGATACCCTTCCGTGCAAATCACAACTCCGGTACAAGGATTAGTCCTCATCATTTCAATTAAGTTATATAAGAATTTAAATACTTTGTATAATATATATTCCTAAAGGAAAAAAGTCAGTAAACACTACATATGATAAAAACTCTTTAATTAACAAATTTTCGACCACTTGGTCTTTATCAAGGTTAAAATTATTCAACGGCCGCCGTGTTGAGACTGAGAAATTGTTCAAAACCGTGTTAAATCCCAATCAATCAATCAGATTATAGGTCTACCATGATAATGATAATAAAGGCAATACTGATATATCGTTATTTTTGTTGTTATACGTAATTATGTAATATGAGTTGCGGGTATTTGTACACACTTCTGCCAGATATCTTCATTTATTTTCATATGCTGAATGACTCATCATATGTGAGAGTCCTGCGGGAGTGAAAGGCGCGTATAATCACGGGAAGGGAATATATACATTTATCCATAAGGTCGTTTTCTAGCAGAAGGAAAAGTACGGGAAACATATGACGCTACGACGGAACTGACGTCCTATTGCCGAGACGACGTCTTTTCATCACAAATTAATCTCTTCGAATCAAAGATGGACTGCACTTAAATATCCGTTGAATAATTTTAATCTTGATGAAGACCAAGTGGTCGAAACTTTGTTGGATAAAGAGTTGTTATCATATATAGTCTATACGAAATTAGGTGGATTACTTTAAACACATTTGATTTTACACATACTAGACATGGTGGCCTTCTGGTGTTACCTGACGTATTAAAAGGCAATTTCGTTACTACAAAGACATTTATATTAAGAAATATAATTCTTTGCTACATTGTCTTCAACTGCATTATTAAATAAGTTAAACACTGGAAAAATAGTTTTCTGCCATTACTAGCCGCACTGTTAGTCTTTTCATAATCAAACACATAAACAAGACCACTTATGAACAGGTTCCACTGTATAACATTTTCAATTTGAAAACCAATTAAGGTTATACCTTTATTCCTTTTGAAGAATCCTTTGAAATACAACACGAGTGTAGCGAACGGTGTGAAGCACTGTTCTGTCTCCACAGGCCGTAAATTTAAATGTCGTTAATCCTTACCCTCACACAACAAATGTGCAGAAGGCGACATTGAACACTTTAGGGATAATATTAAAACGTTGTATAATTAAAATTGAAAGATTATATGTTGAACAGAGTTGTGGCAATGCAATTTCTACTTTTGCGATAATATTTTGGAAAATCTGGTACGCTGCAGAAGAGTTCAGACAGAGTATGTGTGTGGTAAATGTTTAAACGCATTGTTAATAGCATGACAAGGGTTTAACATGTTATATTAACGTTATACTCTAATTTGTTTCTTTACGCCAACATAAACGTTCTCTCTTACAGCGGGGCTCGGCCAACTTTCTTTCCGACGTTTGACAATAGTAAATGCGACATGCGTCATTCGTCTTCAACCAATGGGATTGGTCTATGTCTAAAAGCAGTCAGTTGCTTGGGACGATTGTTGTATGGAGTATTGGTGTGAGAAAATCAGGAAATGCATGAGAAGGTAAACTGATCGCCGTGATATGACTGAGAAATTGTTAAAAACGGCGTTAAACCCCAATCAATTAAATCAATTAAATATCTTACAGCGGTCTTCTGGTGGCCTATTTGACCTTTAAGGAGATGTCGAAGCGAGGAGGAGTAAAGAAAATGAATTGGTTTATGTTTTATTTTCACAGATATTGGAGGTTTGTATTGGTATTTCTTTACTCTTATATTTACCGGAATGTTGTTTACCACTTGTTTGTTTTATCATTTTACCGAAAATAATGTTGAGATTCATGCAAACAATACAGATTTAGGTAAATCAACTCATACTGAGGTGTCTCACCTGAAAATTAGCACTATTTGCCTTAATAATCTCCACATCAGAAACATGAACTACATCGAAATTGAGTCATCGGATTTGAACACGAAAGAGTCTAGTTCATGGAATTATCTGTTTTACAGTTTGGTATTGTTTACTTTTGGCAATAATGAAACAGTGACTAATGATGATTTCAAGAAATAAGATTAATGCTCTTACAATCCTGCTTAGGTTCAATATGATGACTCTTACATTATATTACTGATTCACGGTCCTATTAAGAATTCGGAACAGTTGAGTTATTCAAACTAACTTGTATTGTTGTTTATTTAGAAACATTACAAATGAAGAGCGAAACAAAATTAATTAAGTTCGACAACTTTATTGTGTTTTTCTTTTTTCGGAAGCGTATTAATTGAGCTATTAATGGGCATAAAGTTCAATTTGTTGTTGTTCATACCGGTTCTTAAGGATGCTTCCAATGACTATGATTGGGGTCTAATACAAGATGTGACGCTCCACAGCCCAAACTGACGTGCATATTCCGATTAAAATTGATTTACAGGTGCAATAGGGGCCCCAGGGTGTGTGCCTTTGAATTTCGTTGCTAATAACCCACCACCACTGTTATGTAGCTAGCAGAAAAAGCGTTTTAAGAACACAAACCCTTTTCTACGGAAGCCTATTAGGGCCATTTTGTCTTAGGTCTTGGCTCTTAGATCTTAGGTATTAGCTCTTAGCTCTTACCTCTTAGATATTAGCTCTTAGCGCTTAGGTCTTAGTTGTTATAAATTTTGAGCGGAAGTGAGATTTTGTAATCATTCACCAATGTCGTTGTCTGTCTGTTCACATACTTTCCTACAAAACACTTCTCCTCCTTAACCAATAGATCAATTTCAAAAAAAGTTCACAGGAATATTTCTTGGTTGTACTCTTTCAAAGAAGTTCAAAAATTTAATTTCCAAGTAGAACTTTGGTTGCTGCGAAGTCAGAAAAGGGGGATCTTTATAAAAACTTTAAAAATCTTGTTGTTCTAAAATATGAATCTGACTTAAAAATTAGTTTGCAATAATATTCCTTGAGACATCCTCTACACATATTGTTCAGAATATTACGATCTGTTTAAAGGTATGGCCTGCTGGTGACGGATCTTGTTTTCCTTATATGTGCATTGCGAAAGCTTTAAAAATCTTCGTGTCGAAAAATACTGGCCCGATTTAAAAATAATTTGGCATCGTTTTGAAAGAAATATATAAAGTTGGAACATTTTGAAAGCTCTATCAAATCAGGTGAGCGATCTTGAGGGCAATGCCCATATTATGATGTCATGTCACGCATACAACAAATGACCCTACCTTCAAGGTCAAGGTCACTGAATTTGGGTATGAGGATTTTGAGCAAAGGGAATTGTTGCGTGTAATATATATTTATATAATGAAGATAGTATATTGGTTGGTCAGTACGTTACAACATTCCTTGTCTAAGGTCTTAGGTCTTAGGTCTTAGCTTTTAGATCTTAGGTCTTAGCTCTTAGGTATTAGGTATTATGTCTTAGGTCTTAGGTCTTAGGTATTAGGTATTAGTCTTAGGTCTTAGCTATTATGCCTTAGCTATTATGTCTTACCTCTTAGGTCTTAGCTCTTAGCTCTTAAGTATTAGGTCTTAGCTCTTAGGTCTTACGTTTAAGCTATTATTTATCAGCTTTTATGTCTTAATTATATTTCATCTTAATTTCGCAGAAATAAATACTTTTTCTGTTTAATTAATACTTTCCAGTGAATTATACCATTGAAGTTCCCATTTGAAGATTTTTAAATGCATTGGCGGTCAGGTGTTTGATATGTGCGACCTACCGTCAAGTGTCGGGCAGATTAAACTAAAACTGTTTCCAATGACTCAAAAGCTCCAAACGCTTATTTCAACTGCAAACAGTAGTTAGTAATACCCCTGCATGTGGCATCATCAGAAATGCTGCCTTGACAGAAACCAAATACCAAATATAAGGAAAACAAGATATGCCCCCTGTTACTTTTAAACGGATCGTAATACTTTGAACATTATGTGTAGAGGATGTCTCCAGGAATATTATTGCAAAACAAGTTTTAAATCAGATTAGTACTTTAGGACAAGAATATTCATAAAGTTTTATAAATGTCCCCCTTTGCTGATGCCGCAGCAACAAATGTTCTATTTGGAAATTAATTTTTTGAACTTCTTTAAAAGGGTTCCACCAAGAAATATTCATGTCAACTTTTTTTAAATTGATCCACTAGTTAAGGAGGAGAAGATTCTTATAGGAGAAAATGTGAACAGACAGACAACGACATTGGTGAATGATTACAAAGTCTCACTTCCGCTGAAAATTTATAACAACTAAGACCTAAGAGCTAAGAGCTAAGACCTAAGAGCTAATACATAATAGCTAAGAGCTAAGACTTAATACGTAAGACCTAAGACCTAAGCCATAAGACCTAATACCTAATAGGCTTCCGTACTTTTCCTATCGTCTCCTTCAGTTTTTAATGTGGAGAGCCCAGACATCGGTTTTAGATACTTCGAGATATTCCGATTGAGGCCTTTGTTTTAAAATGGTAGCGTTTCAAAAAAACATTTCAATCGCCCCTTGCGTTTTATTTGAACGCTTAACTTGACCTAAATTTAATCTCTGAAATCGACCTAAATTTGAACTCTGAACTTGACCTAATTATGCATACTGAACTTTGCCTGACATAAAACTGTGATTGAACAAGACTTGAGCTTAAATTTGAGCAAAACTAAACTTGATGACTTCACACTGCACTCACACATTTGCTTGAACTCCAATTATCCGATTATCATATCTGGACATTATCTCCGAGCTTAAGTAATTGTTGACTTGAATTTGATTTCTGCAAACTTGACCTGATTTAAAATGTGAACATTGTTGGTAAAACATGTATTTGAATTACACTTTCCTCCATCTCTACTCTGAAGGGTGCCGGTTACAAAAATAAGAAAAGGGAACGCCACCCAGGCGGAACGGTACAGTTTTATGTTAACCAAAACGTCTTGGCAATGAATCGTCTTCGGTGGGTCGGTCAGAATGAGAAATACCATGTCCAAAAAGTAATCGAAGAAGTATCGATCCATCAGTCCTAGCGAATCCCACATCCACTACCGGCTTGTATTATATGAATTTAATTATGTTCCATTCGTTTGACTTTATCATATCTTGTGTCACACAACGTTTTTTGACGAAACGCAACCGTTTTTCTCCATACACATTTTCGTTATTCTCGCGAAATATAATAATACTATTTGTTATTCGTTTTCTCTTAGACTGACACCAGCATACATATTGTCCCTGGTGGTTTATGTTACCATAATCAAACATATTGGCGATGGACCTAAATGGCCCCAGCAGGACACAGATGGGGACAATTGTGCTATTTCCTGGTGGACAAATCTGCTCTATGTCAACAACTACGTCGAATTAAAGCACGGGGTACGTATGCTGGTTATTTAAATCCAATATCAAGGATTAGGCATGTTAAACATATGTCTACTATTACATTAATCAGCATGCTGAATACAAGCTTAAAGTTTAAAGTGTACCGGGTTCTCATGGCAACCGCGTGTCACCTATCTAGGCCTTTACCGCATTGTACGTTGCTTAACTCTGTGAAATAGACAACATTCTACCAACGTTGCTATAAAAGCCGGCATCCACAGCAATGATGTAGAAGTAACTTGTGTACATACACCCCATTCATATTACTAAAGCCTTTTTCAAAACCGATGTAAAAATGAAAAAAACTTATCTCATAAAAAACTGACCACAATACTTTGCTCTGTCGAAATCGCAAACAATGTCATTTGAATCAACCAACGATCGGTTTTGCTATCAACATGGTTACTATACAAGTCGAAGTATTCAACAGCTTTTCCGTCTCATTAGTTTATATGGGTTATATTTCCGATCTTTTATTTGCTGACTCAATGATCAATCTTAGACAATTATGACATATAAACACGAACAGCGAAGAGTTTTTGGTGATGATCCAAATCAATACGCCTTGCCGGAAGTTACTTCAAGCCTTCTTTGTATAATCAGATCGAACTGACCACATGTTTATATTCCAATTCTGTCGCAAAAACGTAATCATGTTAAATATGTACTCTTACTAATCACTAAATGTAACTTACATTGCATTCATCCGATGACTTTTGCAAACAAAATGAGACATTATGTGGACAGGATATTTATGCT
>JAUELF010206694.1:0-14200 GCA_031471495.1 Clinocardium nuttallii | reverse complement strand
CACTCAACTGTGTTTTGATGCAGTACACGCACTCAACTGTGTTTTGATCCAGTACACGCACTCAACTGTGTTTTGATGCAGTACACGCACTCAACTGTGTTTTGATCCAGTACACGCACTCAACTGTGTTTTGATGCAGTACACGCACTCAACTGTGTTTTGATCCAGTACACGCACTCAACTGTGTTTTGATCCAGTCCACGCACTCAACTGTGTTTTGATGCAGTACACGCACTCAACTGTGTTTTGATGCACGTTTGAAGGAAAAGTGAAGAACAGTTTAACACATCATGTATAATGCATTATTGTAGTATAGCGTACCAACACGATAGCTGAACGGATAACCCTTTCCCTCATATGACAATTTTGCAGCAGTCGACTTTGAACATATTTTGTCAATAATTGGAAAATCTCTTTAATTGAACGGATAACGTATGACTTAAAGTGGAAACATTGTGGCAAAAGGGGAAATTACACGTTTTCAAAAAGCCACAGGGTCTTTATAAAGGGAAAGGGTTTACAGTTTCAGATAGCAGATAAGAAAGTCACGATGAACAAACATCAGTTATTGTTTTAAACCGAGTCCATGTCTGACGTTGGCATGTAAATATAGGTGTTAACTCGTTAACTCTTACACTGCCGAATTTTACAATGTCGACTCTTTGACCACTCGAGTTTTCGTCCAACAGGCAATTTAGTAAAAATGCATTGTCTAAGTGGCAAGCAATGCAGATTTCAGGATAGCTCATTACGAGCTGCCTAAATCTGAATCTGCATTGTTTGCCAAAGCCTTCACTTGCCGTTTGGTAGAGAAAGTGATCACGTGATGTCGAGATAAAGCGTAACGTTGATTGATTGATTGATTGATTGGAGCTTAAAGTCGTTTCCATCGATAATTCAGTTATATCACGGCGGCCAGTTCACCTCAAATGTGATTTCTGGCTATCTTGAACCAGAACTCCAAGAAGCATTCTTTCAAGGCAACATGATACCTTTCAACAAAGGCTAGTTTAACCCATTGGTAGAACACGAATGACCCTATCGGAAAAAATGAATGGCAAAACCGGGTTTCGAATTCTCGACCCCTGAATTGATAGTAAATGGGTGCGTTACGAGCAAATGAACAATATATGATGTTATAAATAAAATTGAATGATTTATTTCGGTCTAACCCTTTTCCTTATATAGACGCTTTCTGACGCCTCTGCAGTAGACGGCTTTTTGTAAACATAGTGGCAACAAGAAGAGAATTGCAAAACGAGCAATTATTCCTTTTGCCACAATGTTTTCCACATTTAGTCATAGGTTATCCATTCAATTATAGAGATTTTCCTTTTTTTGACAAAATATGTTCAAAGTCATTTGCTACCGAATTGTCCTATGAGGGAAAGGGTTAAATTGAAATAGTGGATAATCAAATATGGCGGCATTTATATGTGCCCATCCAAGTTGATTGATTGATTCATTTGGATTTTACGCCGCTTTCAATAATATTTCAGTGCCCATCCAAGTTGAACTGTGTGAAACTGGTAGAGCCATATCAGCAGGTAATAACCGTAAACCTTTAATTAAAGTCACATTTAGTGTATATAGAGTTATTGATACAATCAGGCCATGTCAGGAAATAAGTATTTTAACCTTTGTTTCAACTGTAATAACAATCTATTCATATTACAAATTTCCTGCGAGATCAATTGAAAGCCAATCCATACAAAACTAAAACAAATCCCTTACTTTTGATACCCAATTGATATCTACCTACGCAATGAATTGATTTAAACATAATGAAAGGATATCAACTGAAATCCATGCTTATCAATATATATAACTGAAGATTGACTTTACTTGGTATGATGGTGTATTGTTATCTAAAATAATTCACTTTCTCCGAAACCCATATATTCATTTGCAGAACTATTGCCACCTCTAAGCTAGACTATTTGATTTTCTCTATGCAGTTTTTGTATTCATACCCACACATATCTGCTCGATTGAATCAATTTAAGTAAAAGTTATTTCTATGATTTAACCCTTTCCCACATACAACATGTATCTATAAAGGGAAGTGTAATTATTAAATGGAGGTGCAGGTCGGAAAGCGTTAACCTTAAACTGGGTTTTTGAGCCATCAGCTTATTTGGGGGTTCTGACAACTTGTGAAGATTCTGATTTTACGTAGCAGACGTACATACTGATCTGAACCTACATTGCTCTGGTATATCAACCCTTTTGCATGTTCCAATAATGTTTTATAACGACGAATGCTGTAAATGGGTGATATAAATGAGTTATCCCGTGAAAAAAAAAACATAATGGCACCTGCGTAATGTATCGACTCAGATCAGCCTGTGCAGTCCGCGCAGACTGATCCAGGTCGACACATTCCGTCTCAGGGTGATAGAGGTATAGAGTTATGATTATTTCTGAAACAGAAAATCCACAGGAGGCGAACAGTGTCTGTCGGGGTAAGCCTGTGCGGCATGCTTAGGCTGATCCGGGTCGATACTTTACGATGTTGGTTTTCTCATGGAATGGCTCAAATGCAATACATGAATACATGTAAAGACATAATAAGTACTTTTAACCACATTAATGTCGCGTTTATTCACGTGTTTTCATTCATTTACTTAAATGAACGCATACTTAATGCAGTTTTTGAAAAATTGAATGCATGAATCTTACCTGAGCTGAATTTGAGTGATACGCATATATATACAATGCGAAAACATGGGCGCTAACTTTCAGAACGAAACAGTTAGTATTCTATTTCAACCCCTTTTTCCAACTAACACCACTTTGCATCAGACGACTTCGAAAACACCTTGGTACCCCACATATAACAGTATAATTATAGAATATAGTTGAAAACATAGTGGCGAAAGTAGAAATCGGTCATAAGCTCTCCATTTATCACTATGTTTTCAATTTGCGTCTACTGCAAATTCGTCAAACTCCGTCTTCAAGGCTGAACAATAATTGAGGACAAATGGAAAATCGCTATAGATCGAAGCTAAATATTTTGAAAAGACAAGAAAAACATTGTCTGTAAAGATAGAAAAGAGCGATTTTCCATGTTCCCATAATGTTTTATAAAGACGATTGCTGCAAATGGGTCCACTGCATATCTGATAGGGTAAATTTGAAAAGAACTGATTACTAGAAAAAATGTGTCGATTCAACATGACACATACCGATTTAAAACAGTGAACGTGACTTAAATCCAAATGTCATATGTGTGCTATCTCCTCCCAAACACAAAATCAAATAAATACGTTTAAAAGTGTTTATTATTTAACAAAATCAATTTTATCTTTAAAACTAAAATAAGAAATTTACTTACGCAATAATTCATTGCAACATATAACTCCAAACACCGAGTCCGTCAACCTAGATATACAACCACTCCCGATAAAGTTTAGAGAAAAATAAGGGTATTCCCCCCACCCGACCTCATGTGACCTTTACCCTTTAAACTGCGCAAGATCTTAACAGTGTAAGCCTTTAACAGTGAAGACCAATAGCATACTGGGTAAACACGTATGTTGGTGTTTAATTGCATTATACCTACTTACCGGATGAATATTTAAAGAGAAACCCATTTTCGAAAGTACACAACTCGAAATAAGGAGATTGAACAGTTGATCATACAACCTACTCTAATCTATAATCTATTGGATGGGAGATAATATTTGTTATTTTATTGATAAGCCTTTAAGACTTAGTTCCCTTTCATGTAACAAGAGGCCCAAATACGCTATGAGTTATTGGAATTTTACGCCATTTACAACATTATTTAAGTTACATCACGGCGGCAGTTCACTATTTTTTTTTAACACTGGGTAAACAAACCAGTACTAGGAAATGTGACAATGCACCATGATAACCGCAAGCGAAACGGAATCGGGAAGCCCGGATACAAACGGTTTCCGGAAAGAAGTAAGCGAGGCCTGAACGTTCTTGGCGCTCCGAAATGAAATGTGTCGAAACAAGACTTCTGATTGGACATATTCCAGTAATTGGCTTTTAGCCAATCAGGTTCTTTAGCACACAGTTTGATCGCTGAGTATAATTCATATAACACATAAGCCGTTCCACGAGAAAGCCAACATTGTGGACTGTGCGTAAAGTTTCGACCCGGACCAGCTTAAGCATGCCTCGTTGGCTAACCCGGACATACACTTTCTCCTCCTGTGTATTTAATCTGTGTTAAAGAATCATTATTATATATATAGTATAGCCATTAAAGGGTACCTCATGGGTAGCTGAGCCCCGCCCCTCAAGACAACTAACATTGTGGCCTCTGCGTAATGTATCGACCAGATCAGCCTGTATGGTCCGCACAGTCTGATCCGAGCCGACACATTCCGTATCAGGGGGATAGAAGTATAGAGTAATGATTCCTGAAAAGGAAAATTCACAGGAAGCGAAAAGTGTTTATCCAGGTTATCCCGCGCTGCATGCTCAGACTAATGCGGGTCGATACTTTACGCAGAGTCCACAACGTTGGTTTTCTCGCGGGACGACTCATATGTAGATGTCATTTGATTGATTGATTGATTGATTGATTGATTGTGGTTTAACGCCGTTTTAAACAGTTTCTCAGTCATATCACGGCGGCCAGTTCCCTATACTCATGTGTTTCCTGGTATTCTCACACCAATACTCCACACAACAATCTTCCCAAGCAACTGCATTTACACATATACTTAGCCCATTGATGGAATGCAAATGGCGCACAACGCATTGACTTTTGTCAAACGTCGGGAAAAAGTTTTTGGCCGAGCCGGGATTCGAATGTAAGACAGTAAGAAATTGTCCATGATCAGTATATGAGAATTAAACATTACAAAGTTTAACAATGATATTTAGGTCAGCTATGTTTGTTTACATAAAAAAGTAGTCCCTAGCATGTTAATTATGCAGAATCTTCGCACGTCCTTATCTACGGTCATGATCACTCATTGACAGCGGTCATGAAAGAAAAATCATGACGACTTTCTTCAATACAAAGTGAACGGAACAATATGAAAGTATGCAATAAAAATAAAGTACATCGATAGTAGGGTGTACCATCCTATATGTCAAAATGTGTCTATCAGTGTGAAAGGGTTGATGGAACTCTGTGTGCAGTGCGTCCTGTTATATTTCGTCACAATTGACCAGTCTGATGAGGGGAAGATGTTATACGACTGTTTCTGTTGCACGATGGACTTTGAGCAGTTTACATTAACCCTTTCCCACAAACAACAAATATGCAGCAGACGATTTTGAAAACATTTCTCCAAAATATGGGAACTCTTTATAAATGGAAAGAATAATTATTGAATGAAGTTGAAACAATTTGGCGAAAGGAGAAATTGCTCATAATGAGCAATATGTCTTTTTGCCACAATGTCTTCAAAGACGTCAGCTGTAGAGGCGTCATAAAAGCGTCTGTTTTATCGGACAAGGTTAAGGAATACAGAGATTAAGTGACGAAAGTGTATATTTGGGAGGGCTATGTGCAGTCTGGTACATGGATGAAAAAGACGAATGTTACACATTGTTTACTGTCTTTTATCTCCCGGGCAAATCTCAATGGGCGGTGACATTGTACTCCGTAGATAATCCATCACGCCTTCAAATGGTGCACTCTTTTCCGTAGCTTAGAAGATGGTATAAATGCTGCTTCAATTACATTGAACATGAAGTCTATCATATATTATGAAATTTACTTATTCAATTTGTATTTGTCTCATATTGCCTTTAATTAAAATGATTAACATAGTTAAATCGATATAGGCAAGAAATTCAATCTTCAGAAAGATCATAAGTTCTTGTTTATAGTGTCAGTGGTTCTGTCGGTCAACCCAGTGTGTGTATGGGGAGGGGGGACATCGTGTCTCAATATGTCTATAAATCTTCGGAAAACGGCGGAGTAATTATTTATTCTTATGAAATATGAACACTATATCAGATTGTCTTCCACGGGGAGGTCGGACCATGATATTCCCAGTCGTATATAGCCCCCAACGCATTGTCCTTGTAATATGGCATAAAACAGTTGAGGTTAGACGTTCGCACTTTAATATATAATGGAAATATTAGAGGCAAAAAGGTCCATAGTTGCCTTGTAACGCTCAGCATATGTTTCACCCAATATTCTCCATATGTAGGTAATATGTCACCAAGATTAACTAAGACTTAATACTCAAGAGAACAATACGGCCTCCAAAGTGTCCACTGGTGGCCTAGTTATTGACCCGACACAACCCATATTCAAATTTAGTATAGATATCATGGTAACTGACAATTTGATATATGGTCCGGAGTCAGAGATCGCCGTCAAAGTCAATGTCATGGAAACCTACATTAAGTCACAACTTCTTTTAAAAGACTTGTCTTCATACCAGATTTCGAAACTCTAGGTACGGCAGTAACGAATATATGGCCAAGATATGCTAGAGGTCAAGGTCAAGGTGAGCCGACTCCAGGGTATCATAAATGTAGGAGATATTTCCCAGACAGGCTAGATGTCAAGGTCAAGGTCACGGTGAGCCGACTCCAGGGGCGACATCATACATGTAGGAGATATTGTCCAGACAGGCTAGAGGTCAAGGTCAAGGTCACGGGAGCCGACTCCAGGGTCGACAGCATACATGTAGGAGATATTGCCAAGACAGACTTGAGGTAAAGGTCAATGTCACGGTGCGCCGACTCCAGGGTCGACAGCATACATCAGAGGACTAGCTAAAGTGGAGTGAATTGGTATTTTCCCATCAATATCTCTCTAATGACTTAACAAAACACTATGTTGCGGGTACTCAAAAGAATCGTCTCAGTTATTTTGAGTACCCACAACATAGGGTTTGAGTGCCAAATGATGGTTCCGGAATTTGAAATATTCACTTTATCTACAGCTCTGATACATGTAGGAGATATTGCCCGACAAGCTTGCGCATAAGTTAGGCTCTGATGTCAAGGTCAATGTCACAATGAACCAATATTAGGAAGCAACACATCGTCTGATCAATTGAATCTACATACCTAATTCGGTTACTCCATGTGCGATAACATAGAATTTATGACCTGGACACTTTTATTCTTTAAATAGGATAAAAGGTGGCAGTGATCAAATGTTGGCATTCAACACATTGTCTTCTCTAGATGCATGTGCGTACCAAATATGGTTACTCTCAATACACTGGTACATGGGATATGGCCCGGGAGGACGGACGGACGAGTTTGCAAACCTATCCTCTCCCCGGGAATCTCTTAAAGCGAGGCGCATATAGTGTCTACAAGCTTCGCGCACAAGTGAACACAAAATGAGATTTTGAGACTTGGGGTACATTATTAAAGTGTTTGTGTGTGTTTTAATGTAATGCGAAACGTAGTCTCTCAGCATGGGCTTGACTTTTGCCGTACCGGTCCGTATGTAGATCGACAGTAATTATGCGTCGGGGGTTAGGCGTGAATTAAGAAGAAGATTCGAGGGTCAAATAGGCATCCAACAAATCTGCAGCATACGACTTTATAAACATCATTTACAAAAAAAAGAATAATCTCTATAAATGAAAGTTTAAATATTGGGATCAAAGCCGTTGAGGCAAAGGGAGAAATTGCTAATTTAGATGTTTTTAAGGGGTGTAAGGGATGTATGGGGAGGTAAAATAACAATAAATACGACTAACTGGAATTGGTTTAAAGTCATTCATATATTATATATGTTTTGTATTTGTTTGTTTGTTTAAATGGTGTTTATAAAGCAGCTAGCAACAATATATCAGTTATATAACGGCGTTTCCTTTGTAAATTACCTGTACAACACATTCTATCTTGCCACCTATGCATCAGTCGTAATGCTACATCAATGGAAAGCCATTACTGCCCTTTTTCAAATTAATTTTGTATGACCCGATCGAGGATCCACCCTGGTCTCTCGCCCCCAAGTCGAACGCCCCAACTACTACATGTACACGTGTAACAGGGACACAACAGGGACTGTCGTATATGCTTTGAAATATGAGGCGTACCGCGAGAAAACCTTCATTATGGCATCTGCGTAATGTTTCGACCAGCTCAGCCTGCGCTGTCCGCCAAGACTGATCCGGGCTGACACATTCCGTATCAAGGGGATAGATGTATAGAGTAGTGATTCCTGAAACAGAAAAACCACAGGAAGTCTATCCGGGTAAGCCTGCGTGGCATGCTTCGGTTGATCCGGATCGATACTTAACGCAGGGCCAACAATGTTGGTTTTCTCGCGGGACGGCTCATATCATGAGAGAAAGCGTGGTAAAATGCGTATGTGGCAGAGACAATAGTGTTCGAAGAAACAAGTGTTGGTGTATTATCGGTTAGTAGACGCCTGGCGGAGAGACGGACACACAAGCGGACGGATTAACAGACGGCAGAGACGTTTTCATTTATATGCAATACCCTGTTTATTCATTTGTTCGGAAATTATTTTCTCTCACCATTCTTCCTCCCCTCTCAAAATCCATATTCACACTCATTTTCAGTTTTAACACCCTGAAGATATTAATAAACACCCTGTAATTATTACGTTCTAGTTAATTGATTCCACACTTCTTAATAGAATATTAATTGCCTCAATAAATTATACACTCTGAAGAAATAAAGCCTAGAAACACAGTTCATAGAAAAAACAATACGCGTCTTATAAACACAGATTGTTTAACTATAAAAGCGTCTTATACGTAAACATAATTTTCTAACCATAGAAACGCTTAACTCTATAATGGATGCAGCTTTATGAACCTCGCCTGAGAGACGAAATATGTAAAATTTGGTTGGAAATATGGACAGTAAATTATACCCATCATATTTCTGAATAGCTACTTGATTTATATCGGACAAACCAGATTAATTATTTTTATTCGTTTTATTTCCAATTTGTACTATTACTTTTTTTAACTGTAAATTTTGACTTTAATTTTTACTCGAAAGGAAATGCCATCCACGTTGTTGTTATTGCTTAATCTATAATCATCCATCCTTATTCCTGGCTAGTATCCTTGAGTTAAGCTTCTTTGTTTTTTCGCAGAAATATTGTTGCATAATTGATACTAAGAATGAAAAGAATCAATGAACTAGCAGCGAAAAAATGTATACCATACTGATTCTGGTCTACATTGTTTATCAATGAAATAACACCCTCCGTGAACTAGGTTCTAGTAAATTGATTTGTGAGAAGTGTTGTCAAAGATTGCGAAGAATTAATGAACTAGTACAACTTATTTAATATGTGTATATAATCAAGCTCATATTGGTGCATATCGTATAAAATAACAGTGTATAATGCAATCCTGCTTACGGTAGCGACGCGGGCTGTCAATCAAGGAGTTGTGTGTTCGAAACCCCAGCTGCATCAACATTCTTTCCGACGTTTGACAAGCGTCATTCGTCTTCCACCAATGGGCTAACAGTCATAAGTCTTTGTGGAAAAGCAGCAAGTTGCTTGGAAAGTATGTTATATGAGAACTCAAGGAAACACATGGGTATGTTAACTGGTCGACGTAATATGCAATTATTGAAAGCGGCGTTAAACCCTATACTCAATCAATCTAAGCCATCCTGCTTGATGACCGTATCGATCACACCCATCCTGCTTGATGACCGTATCGATCACACCCATCCTGCTTGATGACCGTATCGATCACACCCATCCTGCGTGATGACCGTATCGATCACACCCATCTTATTGATGACCGTATCGATCACACCCATCTTATTGATGACCGTATCGATCACACCCATCTTATTGCATAGATTTACGGATTAAATCATTCCTAAAACGTAATAACAAATGAGCCGTCCCGCGAGAAAACCAACACTGTGGACTCTGCGTAAAGTATCAACCCGGATCAGTCAACGCATGCCGCGCAGGCATACCTGGGCATACCCTTTTCGCTTCCTGGGAATTTTCTGTTTCAGGAATCATTACTCTATACCTCTACCTTCTGAGACGGAATGTGTCGGCCCGGATCAGTCTGCGCAGGCTGATTTAGGTCGATACATTACGCAGAGGCCATAATGTTGGTTTTCTCGCGGGACGGCTCACATGGTGAACAACGTAAACAACTAGTTACTGCCCCACATAAGACCATAGTTAAGCTCAAGAGTGTGGAAAATAATGGCATCAGTCACAATGACATTCATCAACCATTGGAATGAATGAATGACCGAGTAGGTGTTCGATCTCACGCCCCCTTGGTTGATAACCCTATCGCGGCACGACTGAAAAATTGACAATCGTGGCGAGTAACAGAATAAGGGTGAGAGAAGAATTTAATGATCCCCATATATCTCCTCGAAATATTGGATAAAATACAATGGCAAATTGTGTGTTACCCCACAGATCAAAATTCTTAGCACATGTGGTGTTGATGGTTCGGGTCTGTTGTTCAGTTGAGTCAATACAAAATGCATCGACTATCTAGAAATGTGGCGGTATGTTGATTTAGGGTGGTGTTGTTCGTACTTTCAACGATATATATATATAGGGTAAACGACCTATTTGTTTAGAAATTCAACTATTGAGGTCGAATAAATATGGGAAAAAATTATAAACAAATAGCAATATCGTTAAATCCCCTCTGTGCTTCTAGACCGAATCTAGCGTAAAAACGGTACAGTTTACTTCTTTCTACCAATGCCTTTTAAATTCAATATTTCAAGCGCTTACTTATACCCAGAAGGTGACAATACCAACACCTGATCTACTAACTTGACTCCATACGTGTTCTGACTTAAGTTAAGAAAGTTGTCCAGGACTACGTTCGGTCGACTTGAAAGCGCCTACTAGTGCTGAATCAGTATTTGGTTATCTCTATCTTTGGTAAGATAAACACTTGTATCATCAACAAAAAGTCTTGCTTTAGAGTTCATGCCATTTTGGATGTCATTCGTGAATAGGCTAGGTCCAAGGACTGACCCCTGTGGCCCCGTCATATTTCCCTCCGTCTAATCTGACTGAACTACACACTGTGTTGTGGGTTCTCAAAGAAACAACTCACTGCGTCGAGTGAGTACCCACAGCATAGTGTGTTATGGTTAAATGATGACTTTAAAACTTGACAATACGCCATTTAAACGCCGTTCAAATGTTTTCAAGAAACTGTTATATCGCGTGTTTATATTGATGCTTGGTTGCGTTACAAATTATTAATTCATTGGACCATTACTCCAATATCACGGCAACAGTCAACATTAACATCATCCCTGCTATGCGTTACCCATTTACCATTTCTAGGCTATGAATTGTGAATGTCCAAAATATATTCTACCGATGATTCAAATGGCGGAATCAAACCGCCAAATGACGCCCAAAACTAGTTACAAAAGTACAGTTCAATAGAATTGTGATTCGAGCACAAGAAAATCATTCATAATCAATAAATGAGCCGTTCAGCGAAGAAAACCAACATTGTGGACTCTGCGTAAAGTATCGACCCGGATCGGCCTAAGCATGCCGCGCTTGCCAATCCGGACAGACACTTTTCGCCTCCTGTGGATTTTCTGTTTCAGGAATCATTATGTTATACATCTATCCCCCTGAGACGGAATGTGTCGCCCCGGATCAGCCTACACATACTGCGCAGGCTGATCCGACTCGAAACATTACGCATAGTCCATAATGTTGGTTTTCTCGCGGGACGGCTCATATCATTCTGACGTTCCATATTTAACATTACAGTTTTACTTTAATTGTTCAGCAGCATGTTAACTGACCTAAATATGTATCAAGGGACAGTTCAATGTGTACAGACATTACCGTGTCCTTTGACTCATATCGAATTTTAAATGTTTTAACCATTACCCACCTACAAAACATCTGCAGCAAATTATTTTTCTTATAAAGGTATATGCAAAAATAATTAAAAATCCATATAAAGAAAAAAATAATTATTGAACGGAGTTGAAACATTGTGACAATATAAGGAATTGTTCAACGGCGATTTCTCTTTTTCGCACAATATTTGCAATGCCGTAAAATAAATCTGCATGAAGGAATGGGTTATACTAAAGATAATGACAGCTTTAATCCTTTCCAACATGACCTATGGAGCATGCATTTTTTGCAAATTGTGTGGCGAAATGATAAAATATCTGAAAGCTAAAGATTTCGCTTTTCATCCCAAGGTTTTTAAGTCGATTTATTAATAATACTTTTATTTAGAGAGGTTAGCCATATCTATTCTAAAATATCTTGAGAAGTCGCCTGCTATAAATTAGTTGTACGTGAAAAAGAGTTAATCGGTGATATCTTTTTCACATCACTTCTTTTAAAACCACGTAAATTTAACCTTAAGTAGTTAAATTGCCTCTGGAGACCAAATCTCGTCTTAAATAATAAAGATGAACCGATTTCCCCCATCACGAGCGACGGAGAGACAAATATCAAACCTAACCCTTGTTTCGGTGGATGTCAGAGTTCAAGAAAATGCGATTTATTCAAGTCCAAACCCTTATTAGACACCCGAACTCTATGCTGTGAGTACTCAAGCAAATCGTTTCAAATTTCCACATCGAGCGACGGAGAGACAAGAAAGTCAAACTCAACCCTTGTCTCTCTAGAATAACCACGAACTGTTTGTCGGAAGCATAGATAAAGGGGAGTATTTCAACTTTCAAAACCCCTTTTTGAAAAACTTACCCTATGTTGTGCAAACTAATAAGAGTCGTGTGACGATTCTTATTAGAATCCACAACATAGGATTTGGTCGAGTAATAAGAGGGGTATTATTTCGAGTACCCACACTATAGGGTCTGTTTGGATCATAAGAAAAATGAAATGTATATAGGAAAAGTAAGCTCCTCCCTATCTAGTCCTCTGGCAACTGAGTGACCGCATTGCTTGTGTAGTTGAAGACCATCGGTTGTGTGAGGTCGCTGGTTCAATCCAGGGCCGGGAATCGTGCCAAATACAGTATAAATTTCGCGCTTATTTGCGCTGAGGATTATGGAGTTATCGCTTGTGACATGATAGATGGACCAGTAGTACTGGTGGTAACTAACCCAGGAAAGGCCGTGATATAACTGAAATAAGATTGAAAGCGGCCTAAACCACCCGTCAAACAAACAAATAATCAAGTGTTTGTGATTAGTATAGTTCTGGTATACATATGTATATATATTCATGAAGTAATTATTACAGCATATAGATACAATGCACATGTTTTATTGGTTTTATTCCGGTTTAACGCCGTTTTAAACATTAATTCAATAATACAACGGAGACAGTTCCCTGAGTAATGATCCCTGGGAGAACAAGCAAAGTACGAGGCTAGAAAATGTGCATTGACCTAGGGCACTCAACCAGTTCCGTTGAGCCACACAACTGGGAATATAACCTGGGACACCAGGTTCAAAATCCCAGACGCTTACCACTTGACCACGATGGATTCTTACAATGTACATGCCTATACCAGCATAAGACTCCATTATTCCAACTCCGATGACATAGGCAACAAACGATGACATAGGCAACATGTGATGACATAACTTACATGCGATGGCATATGTAACAAACAATGGAAATGAAACATATGGTGATATAGGCAACATGCGACGATGACAAAGGCAACAAGCGATGACACAGGCAACATGCGATGGCACAGGCAACATGCGATGACACATGCAACACAGTATAACATTATTATGCATCATAGCAAACATACGATTACAGAGGCAAAATACATTGAATGAAATGGCATAGGCACCATACGACGACATAGGCAATATACGATCACAGAGGCATCATAGGTTGACAAAGGCAACATACGATGACAAAGGCACCGACGATGACATAGGAAACATGCGATGACATAGGAGACATGCGATGGCGTATGCAACATACGATTACAGAAGTAACATACGATGACATAGGCGAAACGCGATGGCATAGGCACCGACGATGACATGGGCAACATACGATGACATAGGCACTGACGATGATATAGCGCAACATATGATGACATAGGCACCGACAATGACATAGGCACCGACGATGACATAGGCAAAATATGATGATAAAGGCACTGACGATGACATAGGCACCGACGATGACATAGGCACCAACGATGACATAGGCAACACATGATGACATAGACACCGTAGTTGACATAGGCCCGATATGATGGCATAGGCACTGACGATGACTGACATAGGCACCGACATTGACATAGGCACCGAC